>JASANG010000150.1:0-231528 GCA_030248215.1 Enoplolaimus lenunculus
AAATATGACCGTTCGCGAACCAACTCAAAAATAAACATCAAGGTTGTTCCATCACATAATTCAAACAAGGCTTTATTAAAAAGCCTGGATACATTGCTTGATCGGTAACGGTAATTGACTTAGAAATGCAAAGCATAATTGACTACTTTATTGATTGCTTGATAAATGATCTATATACATGGAAAACGCTAAACATAGTTACCTATCAAATTATTATAAGTGCGATGCATGCATTAATTTCGTCACTCTACATGTGAACAAAAAGTGTGGTGGTATATCCAATATGCATTGTAAACTCAATTGTGCAAAACAACCAGTAAGGAAAATAAGACGCCACACACAATTACATAGGTACATATACTTACTTGCGCAAGTAAGCGACATTGTCTTCTGGAAGTTTAATGCGAAAATACTATTATTTTATATTATATATTATGTACTTAACACCTGTATACAATGCAATATGCATATATGCGCCGAAGCTGTTGGATTTTTTCAGGGTCGGTATGTTGATGATATGTATTGAACTTTCGAACCAGTGAATGGCGAAATTCGAAGTTCAGCAGATTTTTCGCATTTGACTTGCACTGCTTCTGAACCAATTTCAAGATCTGCCTACCGTAACAGAATTTCACTAATGTGAATGTGAAAACCTATTGCTAGCTGGCGATAGGTGCTATTCAGGAATCGAGCGTTCTTGGATTGCGGGACCGAATAGTAAATTTTACACCGGAGCCAGATAGCATGATTCCGCATCTTCAGTGCGTATTTTCTAAATTTTAAATGGCCCACCTCTGTGTTAAACCTTGAAGTTGCTCCAAGACAGGATAACCCAACTGTGGGCTACTTGTTCAAACACTATAACTTTAATAATTCAGCTGCGAATGATGGGATTTTGGTTGCTAGAATACACAAAATGTAAAACAGCTTTGCACAGAAAAGATCATCTTTATGTCACAACTAGTGCACCGTTAGCTAAGTCATACACAGTCTGTTTAAAACATATACCACTAAACTGGTAAAGGCCCCTAGTGCCCCGTTAGCTAAGTCAAACACAGTCTGTTTAAAACATATATACAATTAAACTGGTAAGGGCCCGTGTATATAACTCGGCCGGAACTGGAACAGTAGTGTAAACATATTTCTAAGTCTAAGCCTAAGTGGATTTTAACGTAACGTTTTAAGTTCGCTGCTAAAACCGCCAGTCAGCAGATTACAGCCAGAGGTCTGCCCCCGGCTGCGTCCGAAAATTGGCCTTTGACTTCGATTCAGTTTCTTTCGGAGGCGTCGCCAATTTGTGCAGTGCAATTTTACGCGAAAGCTTTTTCCGCTTTTCATCACCACTCAAAATCAAATTGTTTTATGTCTTGTATAAGGTATCAACGATACCAGAATTAATGCTCATTATCAACATTTGGTTAGTTTTTATCAGTGATGGGCATTGGATATTTTTTCGCATCCGGTTGTCCGGCAATTCTTGTTGCGGATATCCGAAACTCGATTTTGGGTTTTTTTTTTAGATTTTGGTTGGTTTAAAGGTAGTATGCAGACCCACTTACCACATTGAATATACTTATGGAACACCCACGTTATACTGCTCGCACTATACTGCAAAAAATGTCTTGGTTTGAGTAAAGGCCCGACGTCGTTTTAACACACTCTATTTCGAGTCCACTATATAGCCCGGTAGTCACTAACGAGGACGTAAAGACATATTGCACTGCGTTCATATAGCATCGCAAACATACATAACAACAACAAAAATACATAAGTATATACACTTATTTATTTTACTTGATTTTTTACCTTTTGTCCCGACTCCCTTCGGACAGTGTCGGGACAATCAATAGTGTCTACGTACCGCATAAAACTGTACCTACACGCCAGTTGCAGCTTCGATTTGTACAAAAATTTCTACTGGGTGGTTTGACAAATTTTTATATTAGCGGGCGCATTGTAACGTGGATGACCCATTGCATAGTAAGAAGTAGTACAAACGGATAGTGATCAAAATAACGGAAACTGTAAACGAATATTAACTTAAGTATGAAAGTTTAAAAATCGTTTACTTTTCTGCCGAGTCAAGTGAAATATATGATTCAAAGGTCCTCGTAAAATATTGCAAAACAAAATAATGCGTGCGCTCAAAACGGAATTTCAGCTATTTCTATAACAGAAACTGTCCCCCAGTTTTAGGAATAATTGAAATGGATATCCGATTACTTTTCAATACAGATATACAGCAGATATTGACGGAATTATTTAAAATTATAAAAAGTTTAAGTTCACCAGCTGTTTTCTTAAAAAATTTTAGAAACTCTCAAGTGAATATTTGCATAGCTAAATTTATGCACAAATGTAGAATATCTTTTATGTCAATATCTATTTCCATTTTTTACTATCATATTACACCCTGATAAAACAAAATCGCCGGAAACTCTTGCAAAAATCCTATCCAAGCGACAGGTTGATTTTCAGCCGGAACCGAAGACAAACCTATAAACATTTTGGTTTTTATATAAAGTTTATTAATAAGTATTCAATTTTGATGCCAATTAAATTTTCAAAGTACCGATATTTCAGCCATTTTAACGAAGGCCGCAATATGCTTCAGTGGAAAACTAATTGGGCTACATGAACAAATAGTGCACTCCGTACCAACATGTATATAATAAAATTCTAGTTACAAAATTTTACCTGCGGCATAAAGTTTGTTCTTTTGCCCAAATTGGACATTTTTTCTAGCAAGAGTCGAGATGGCAACGATAGTTCACAACACAAACTAGTTATGTACCAAATGTACTAATCATAAATATCATTTTATTCAGATTTTATTGCCCATCTAAACAAAGCTTCATCAACAGTTTGGTAAGCAAAATCTGCTTACTATCGTTTTAATACTTTCTCACATGAACATTTTCAATTTCGTATTATGATATGTAATTTCAAGGCAAGATTCAATCCCCAGTCTCGGGTGGGAGGCGTTTACGGTGCCCACTCAGCTATAGGAGCTTCACGGTCGAGCCCGAGGGGGCTCTCACGTCTTGTAGAGATTTTGTACTCCGCATATATGTTAGAAATGCTAAACACTGCTCACAGTACCGCAGTGTTGTTTGGATACTACTTGAATTTTAGTTGCTCATTGTATACTCTATGAGTTAACGGGTTAAACAACAACATATTGCCAAGATTATCAAAGTCTCACTCAGAACTCAACGTTAGCAATTCTTATATCACAGCCGGCTTGCGATGGGTATCAAATTTCAGAATCTAGCTTTATGTTGGTGAAATACATGTTGAATAAATTTATTATCCTGTTAACTCTGGCTCGTTGGATTACAGTTGACGGTAGGTATTACCTACAACAAGCAACGGCATGAAGACAATTTTGGATTATCGAAAGTTTTATTTTAAAAATTTGAATTCACGCGCGGTGTCAAATAGTGTAGACTGTAGATGTCAAATCGTTTTAAAAACACTGCGACTTTTAATGCCCAGCTCAAGCTGCGAAACCTAAGATTTACGAATATGAATTCAAAGCCAAAATTTTACCGAATTACGTCTTTTTTAAAACAGTCAAAAGTTCATCATACGTAGAGTTCAAGCCTTTAAATAGTATTTTAATTTACACCTTAAACGGCGTCTAAATATTTGGTAAAAAAACCTGAAGCCTAAACCTAGGCACTGAAACAAGCACAAATCCAGTGCTGTAAAAAACGCCCGAGTCCCTTGAAAATCGGATGGCAGGGTAGCCAGGGGGTCAGTATTGACCGAGACGGTTATATATGCCATTTTAAATTTGGCATATAAAATCTGAACCAACACTTTTGCAGTCATAAAATTAGAAAACGCAACGATTCTAAAAGTAACATGGGCAAAATTTTCATAGAAATTATGGAGCATGTTACTTTAAGAGGCATTAGGGTTACTGACGGGTCCATAAAAGAGTAGGTTTAGATTCTAGATTACATTTTTTGCTAAGGCTCAAGGCTTAGGCTTAGGCTTAGGAACACGCATAATTTACTGTTACGCCGCTTAAAGTATTAACATTGGCCGAAATTATATAGAAAATTGATCTTGATTTTTGGGTCGAATTTTTGAAACTCTGTAACCGTTTCGTTGCTCCGGAGTGTCACGGTTGGCGCGGTGCTTCTGGTACGGTTATAACCGCGTTTGCATGCTTGGAATTTGCACGACTTGGTGGGATTAACGTTACGGTAGATAAGACGAGAAATTGTGGGTTTTTTATACGAAGTCTATGGTTGTTAGTTATGGTACTGGTTGTTTTGTTGTAGAAGTAATTTTTAATTTACAGCAGTTTTTTGTTAAACTTTGAATGGCAGGTAAACACGAGAGAAAGCAGGGGGATTTTTGGGTGCAATAATTTGCTGGAGGTGTGTGAAATTCGGTGTGGGTAAAAAATCTGGTGTTGGGTTGAATTTAAGAAAATTCAAGAATTGTATTGTTCTTTTTGGAAAGAGCAATGACTGCTCATCACATATTTGTAGCAAAATTTTACACATTCATGTTTGTTCAGCAATTCAAATATCTTCGTACCACATTACGTTGTCGCAGTTGTGCACACTGCCCCAGCAAGCTAAGCCTAAGCCCAAGGATTTATCTTAATTTAAATGTTAAGCTTATATGCCTAGACATATTAAGCCTAATCCTATTGTAAAAGTTACGCCAAAAGCAACAGTTTCGAAACCTCTGGTGGAAAGTGTCTAAAAAACATTATACACATCTATTAAATATCAGCACCAGTGCAAACGTCAAAATGTGGTATTTGGCAAACAATTTGAGGATCCGCCCAGCAGCTAACATCAGACCAAACCATCGAATAAGGATGAGTCATGACACAATTGTTATCATGGCCGCCACCAGGCTGGCCCTGAAACCATCTGGTATACGGCATGGGGCACGAGCCGCTCTTACCCCTAACCATAAATACTCCCTCTTCTGATTCGTCGCTTCCGCCGATCGCTTTAAAAAGACCGTATTTTGTGTGGCCAATAATTGCGACATAAAATTGAAAATAATCTTCTTGGTTACGGAATACAGACAATCCTGATGCCGGATGTTGCACTTTACAGTAAACATCCGCATGGATGACGATCGTTTTGTACGGAGGTATTACTTTGTAGCACGCGGTCAGTGTTGCGATCCAGCCCGCTGGACATTCTAAAAAACAACTATTGACCGACGACTATATGGAGAACTAAATTATCCGCAAATTTCGTCTTCTTCCCGGTGTTCGAACCCTGAACTGTTTTTTGTTTATTTTCTGGTTTAATATAATAATTAGTGGTGGGCATCAGATATTTTTTTCATATCCGGATATTCAGTGCCTATCTAAATTAAAAATGAAAATATTGATTGGGCTGTCAAGTACAAACGGATTAGGGGCATGTTTATAAGTAGATACTGATGTTTATTATAAACAAACAAAAAAGAAAACTATTAGCTAAATATTTTATGTGACGAAAGAGCTTATTGTATACATACGATAGGAAAAGCTGAACCATGATAGCAACTATGGACTGGCGAGGGTGCCGTCACATCTAAGGACATTTTCGTTCACAACCCTAAAGCCTTTTGTCAACGACGCAAGCATTCGATGTTTGCGAAAATTTTCTCGCCTCCTATAACTGTTCCTGTCGCCGTTTTCTAATAATGCCTCGTTGCGTGCTGGTGTATATTTGGACACAGATACTGAAAACAACCCCTCAGTGCGAAAACAAAGCGCTAGCTCTACCATATTGAATCGTTTAAGGGATGTTCTATATTTTGTTACGCCGCGTACCCCCGTCTGTTTCGTTTCGTCTTAAGTCAAATTAAATTTGAATAAAACCTACAATCGCGTTGAATATTTTGTTCAAACAAGTTAATATCCACCATACCTGGGTATACTATCGGATTCAGTGGTAATATATCAGCGGGTGGCGGACCGTTTGAAAATTGATCTATAACAAACAGCTGTATTCTCAAATGTGTGTAGCACGTAATTTGCCAGTTGATGATGATAGGTGTGGTACCTTTGGAGACAGCAACCGGTGACCTCCGAAATCCGACACATTTGTTCAGAGGCCCGAGGTTCGTTTCTGGCAATTTACTCAGCGTTCGCCAATGCTTTATTAACAGGTTGTTGTGATCGCATAGCTTCAACACAACACTAATTTGTACTTCATAATGTTTACGCAATTACAACAAAACCATATTATTAAAAAGTTTACATCTATATAATTATTAAATCTGTAATGCACCAGATACATTATTTTGGACAAGTTTCTAGCATTACTTTAGTTTTAGAATAAATTCTAAAGACATAAACGTAATTGTTCTCTTAAAAGAAAATCTGCATAAAGATGTCTGTGTATTAGCTAACTTTTGCGGATTGCGTAAACCGGATGACTAGTAAAAATTATATTTGAGCGTCAACTCTGTACTGCAGTCGTGTGCGTTGGAAAGTTGGGACAGAACATACGAACATTTACACATTAATCCAAAATATATCCGTATTTTACAATTAACAAAACATCTAAGCCACCCTTGTGTCCGAGCGGTCGCTTTCCAACGGTACTATGGCTTATCATGTGAGCGAATTATTCTTAATCGGTATTTGTTCTATCCAGCGGTCTGTAAATAATAACTGAACTGTAGCGAGTTGCAGTACTGAATGCGGTGTGTAGTACTCAGTTATTACGCGGATGATGCTGTTAGCGTATCAGACAGGAGCCATCTTTTAGCACTATCGCGCGACAACCGTCAGAAATTTCTAAATTCGCCACTGCAAAAACACGGTAATTCTCTGCTCACCGAACCGAATTTTGAGACATACCTCTATCATCTGCGTCACAAATATGAAAAAACGGAATCTGACAGACTAAATGTGGATTGGGCGTGTAAAGGTCACACGAGTTATAAGTCCAATCCCATGTATCACCAGTCTTTTTGACAATACACCTTGGGACGTCGAAGTCGCTTTCTTTAATAAGGTCAACCGGAAAATAAGAAAATTTGATTGGACACGTCATTCCATTCGAATCTTCCACCATAAACTCCGTTTCGTTCGGTTCTTGTTTGCCTCCGAGGATGGTAAAGTGAGTTTGATTGAGGCGATCTTCGTATGTGACCCAAAAATGAGCATAGTCCAGCTTGTTTCGAAACACAGGTAGTCGTGCTGAGCGATGCTGTAAACGGCAAAATATGTTTCCGAATAGTTGAGTAACTTGTTTGTCGAAATGTTTGTAGCACGCCGACGCAGTTGTGATCCAGTCGGGTGGACAGTCTGAAAGTTAAGTTTTTATAAAATATAAATTACTGTAAACATAGATAATTATACATATAACAGAATCTTTGCATCGAATTGAATATGTAATGAAAATGTTAATTTTGGTAGCTGAAACATATCAAAATAAGTGTGTTGCCAAATTGGTCGCATATACGCATGACTCTCTGGAAAATACTTGGCAAGTGTACCGCGGATATGCGACAACTGATCGGTGGCTCCAGGTCCATAGCCAGCTCACACTGCAAGCGTGGCTAAATAATAATATTTTTGCAGTACGGGCATAAAAATGATTTTCGATAACTTTACAAGCAAGGTTGAAAATTTTTACAGGGTCAAAATTGTTTGCGCTCGCCGCCGTGCCCTCCATGACTACGGGCCCGAGCGCCTCGCAGTCCGATCAGTCGTAAACTCTGAAACTGGGGAACCGGAAGAATTATGAAAGAATGATTTTATTGCAGTAGTATACGTCAAGTGGCGATGTAAACACAAGCACTGCAGATTTACCGTCGAAACAATATCGGTCGTCGTTTGGTTAGATATTTATAGCTTCGAATGCCATTATTTTATTTTTAGCGCAATTGCCTTAAATAATATTTCTGATATTTAAGAAACAATTTGTTACATTTGAGAAATATGCTTAGCAAGGTGCACTTGAAAAGTATTTCTGTTATAACAGAAATGTTTTCGAAAAACGTTCTGAAATAAAGTCTGAAAATAAACGTTTTCCAGTTATTTTTAGAAAAATTGTCTTAAATATCAGCAAAACTTTTCAGATTTGCCACACAGAAAACTCTTTTCTGAATAAATTCAGAAATACTTTTTTGTGTGTAGTATCTCAATTTAATAACAAGCTTCGGTTTTGGACAAATTGGTCTACTTTGTGTTTATAGTTTACAAGCATAAAATGGTAACAAATTTAGGCTGAGCTGATTTACTGTACATGCCCGGTTAAAATTTTCAATATGTGTTATTAGTTTGATTTTTGTAATATCAATAAAAGTTGTAATCTTTTTGTTGTACAGCCTAAAGCCTGAGCCTAAGCAAATCTACCGTAATAGCCATCTGGTTAAACCTTCGAAGAACAGGGTGGCAGTAATAGGAAGTTTTATCGTGTTACGCATTGCGGGCGGTACATAGGCATGAAAATCACTTACAGGAGTTCCCGTTGATAGAAGTCTTTGATCCTTGAGACGACGTTGTAATCTTGGATTCGCATTTGTAGAAGCGATTAATTTTTTCAATATCTTTATCGCTAAGTTTTGAGCGTTGACCAATGTTTCCGTTCGCTTGTCGTATGGGAATTATCGTTCTGAGCCCACGTTTCCTTCAATACAACAAAACATTTCAAGGATTAAAGGGTGTAAAGGTTTGTCACCCATAAACGGTACGGTATCATGACAATTCGTCGCCCGACAACATGTCGACCGACAACTTGTAATCCTTAATTTCATCGACTCGACAATTGTACGCCAATAATTATGCTCGGGCTTAGACTATAGGTTTAGGATTACATTTTGGATTAAAGTTAGGTTTATTGGCTTTCGAACACTACTGGGCGACAAGTTGTCGGACGTGGAATTGTCGTAGATTGTCTATAAACATATAACAGATCAAGAAAAAATTCTACTGATTGAAGCCTAAAGGTACAACTAAAACTAAGCTTTCGACGTTCTCGAATTCTCTTGAGCTAAGCTTGACGCTAAGCCTCATTCTAAGGCTAGGTAAATAAGAATCAAAACCTAATCTTAACCTGAAACACGAGCCAGAGAGTGGAAGCGTTTCAAAATCGCCTAATTGGGTCCCAAAGAAAACAGTGTAGGCATGCGAGCCATGCTTGTCCGTGTGCATATGCAAGTGCATTGCACTATATGGTATATAGTATGCTTGCCGGCAGTATACGGTCGACATACAGTCGATAAAAGTAGTTGAAGAGGCGGGCTACGTGGCGCAATGGCAGAACGCTTGCGTAGTAAACCGCAGGTCGCGAGTTTGGAACCACCCGTAACCAGGTTTTCCAACTGTTTAGTTATGTAGGTGTGAATACCCGGTTCCTAGCAAGACTGACAAACCGCTTTTCTTTGGAAAAACGTTGGTTTTGCCTTTAGAAGCATTTAAACCTCGATTGTAGATTATGCGATATTCCTACATGCCTTTCCTGATTTTTTGTAATTTCCTTTGGATGCTGACCAGGTATGGCCCGGCACCAGCCCAAACTACTCGGGATTTCTACTGTTTGATTCGAATAAGAGTGGAGTAATAAGAGGGGGTCCCCATTTTGAGTCCCAATTAATACGAGTCCGTATCCGTAACAAGAGTCCGTAAGCGGATAGAGTCCCTAAACAAAATTAGAGTCCACAAATGTCAATTATCCCTAATTGTAGCGCATATATGACTATGGGACCAAATAATCTTGAGTTCGAAACTTTAAAGCATACTTAAGTTTTACTTACACTGCAAAAGTATACAGGCTTAGGCTTAATTTCCAGGTTCCTACAGGTAACACGAGCGAAACACATACTTAGCAAACGCGTCGTCTCCATAATGCATTATACTGTTGTAATCGTAGCCAACCCCAAGATTCATAACAACAGTTGCGTTAAATTTAATAAATTGTCCTTCAAATATTGGGTCGATATGACTTGGAATAATTGTAATGTAACTATCGCGATCGAATCGGCTGTGTTCGTGCCAAAATCCCATTATATGCATCATTTCATGTATTATTGTTCCTTTGAATTTAGCACATCGCGATGCTAAAACGATCAAATACTGCAACTTATATAAACTTCGATTTGTGATCGGATTTCAATTATTTAAATTGCGTATTAATTTAAACCTTGTGGTCATCAGAACTTCCTATGAAGACTGAAAACTTTTTTTCGATGGGAAAACGGAATATATTTACATTGGTTTACACCACTGAAATATAATTTCCTATGGCGGATATGCGATATATTTTATGGGGCTGAACCCCCGGATGAACCTCCTGTGACCACACACTCACCCAAACTACAACCAAAAATATTAATTTGAGAATTATGACTATTCCATTATTCCATTGCAGTCCTTCAGAAAAACGTTTCACCCTTGATCTTTACATGCGCCAAAAGTAGTAAGATATCTGTTAAAATTTTGTGACACTAACTTTGCTTATTATGATTTAGCAGATCATTAATAGTTCGCTGTGACATTTTAACAAAGTATAATCAGTTACTTAAAAACAACGCTTGGGGTCCTCCGAGTCGACCAACTTTTGCTGCGCATAACGCAGAATCTTTTGCAATTTTCACGTAATCACCATCGGTTTCTTGTTTTGGACGCTGAAAATTTGGTCAAAAATATCGCTTTTGGGGTACAGAACAGGTCCCGCGAACAAAGTCGCATGATTAAACGGCAGGTCTATGAAAATCGGGTTATAATTTAGCTTAGTTAAGCTTAGGCTTAGGCTTTTATAAATACAAATATTTGTCAAGGTTTGACAAAATCGGTTGGTGCTAAAATACAGCAAACACACGTTAAAGCAATAAGTAATATCACACTTGTTCCTAGTATGGTGTCACAATTCGTCGCCGGACAACTCGTTGACCAGGAACTTGGGACGACAAGTGGTCCAGGTGGCGAATTGTTGTAGATTACCCTAGTATACATTCGGAAAGGCATAAGTTGATTGATGAAATATTATTATGCTTTAGGCTAGGGATAGGTTTAGGCACAGCATAATGCATGCTCCACAATTAAAAATGTGGCTTGGTGGAAAACTGAATTTCAATTCCAGAAAAAGGCCAAATTTAGACATGTGAAATTTTCGTGTATTGGAATTGAACTAAATTTTCAATGAATAAAATTCACTCAAAGCGTTTTTAAGAATTGGATAAAATTTCAATTCCATAACACGCATGTTACAACAATAGCGTGTTATGGAATTGAACACCAGAATCACTAACAATAAGTTTTATACTAAGGAAAATAATACATAATAAGTAATGCGGGTGCCTTTTGACTTTGGTCAAATGAACACGGGTCTGTAACTCGAGGATGGCCAGCTCAAACCATTTTGATATTCATAGAAAATTTTCAACCTTGCTTGTAAAAGTGATCAAAAACCGTTGTTGAATTCCCGTCGTAAAAAATTTTTTAAGTCCTTTAGCAAGGCGAGTTGGCAACGCCCCTGAATGAACACTAGTGCAGAGGAACGTAAACAAGTACCAGCAAAGCGAGCGAAAAACTTTACCCAACGAACGCAAGTTTTCTCTTCAAACGCAGCCATTGCGTCTTTAATATTTTGCAGTTCAGATTCACTGAATCCTCTTGCCACTTTGTAAGGAATAATGCCATTGGTCCAACTGAAGTCTCGGCTATAATCTTTAAAACAAAATATTTTACATAACAAAAATTGATATTTGCCAGTCCACAAACAGGAAGTCTAAAACAGTTGGTTCACAGTGCGGACTCACATCCTTTTCGGCAGGATCGCGCAATATAGGTATGACAGCGGAAAAAACTGCCGAGCGAAACGAAATCAGGAGTCAAACGCAATTGCTATATGAAATGTTAACCCAAAATTTTAATAGTGACTCTATTAGGGAGCCGAGATCTGCGATTGGATGGTCCCCCTTAGATACACCACTGGTAGGTGCCTATCTCGCAAATACTTCCTGCTGTGACTATGCCATGGATTCCATGACAGTTTTCGGACAGAAAAAACGCATAAGCGTCGTCCTGCACCTTGCTTTCCTATCTAGCAAATATTTGCCACCTAAACAACAATCAGCCGGTATAGGTCCAGAGTGAACTCTGCCTGCGAGGCCGGGTGAAACAATTTTAGGAGGTGCATGCGGTGGAGATAACAAACTTTCAAGCGAAGTTTAAGTTTTGCTAAAGTGGCTCCGTGCCCGTGACCACAGCTGGCTGCGGATGCGAGCCGATAACATCAGAGCTTCTTCATAACGCAGCCGATCATCCGAGCGGATAAAACTTGTCTCGTTACACTTAAAGCACTGGGTTATCGAGTCACTTAAATTGCCCTGGGGATGTATTGGAGTATGGTCGATGCTTTATACTGATTGGTTGTTTTTAGACTAAGGTTTAGGACGGGCCCGTAGCTAAACCAGGCAAGGGGCTCAGCACTCTCTCAAGAGAATTTTGTCCTTTTTGAAAATTCTCAACCTTGCTTGTAAGTAGGGTGTAGCCGGATATCCGTTTTTGTTTCCGTTTCCGGTAAAAATCGGTGTCCGTTTTTGTTTCCGTAATGCAAATAACGAAAATTGTGTTGTTTTTACGCTTAAAATTACTTCAATTTTTCTTCACAGATATGCTGCAAAATTGTTCGAAATGAAATAAAAATTACGAAATTATATCGAATATCTTAAAACCTTCGATACATCCGCCATTTTTTCTTTAAAATTTTACGAAGCGCCGTGTATATTTGCACGCGTCAATCGTGTTGGCAGAAAAATAAAACATCTTTGAAACTAAGTATCTCCCTTTAGCAAGGTGAGCTGCCTACGGGACTGGTTTAGAGAATATGTGTGGCTACTGTATGCATAACCCAGGCCACGACGTCTTTAACACCAAAAAATAAGTATCAACTTTTTTGATGCTCTTTAAAAACCTGTAACCTCATCAAAATGAAGAACAAAATTTCTCGCTCGCTTCGCTAGTTTATACCATTCCTAAGGGGAAATACTGACTGGCCTTTTTGCAGTACTTACGATCATCTGATCGAGCGCTATACTGCAAGCTTGATAGCGACAATTTGGATCCAGGCAACAGGGTAATATTTTGAACGAAATATCCCAATGGTAAATCGCCCAAATCAATGTCGTTTTCATAATTATGAGGTTCCGAGTCCTTAGAACTGGAATCACCAATAGCGGAAGTCTCGTCATACTGCAGTATCCGGTGTCTGATTGGATTAGCAATTGTCATCGAATTCACTGTATATACAGTAACCTAAAATTTAAACGTACATATAACCAAATCAGCCAATGTTATTTTCAATGGCGTAAAATTGATTGCGTAAGCCTATTTCTAAGCATAATTATGTTCCTAGCGATAATGCATATTTTTAAGAATAAGCCTATTAAGCCTTAATCTAGGGCTAACGCTAAGCTTTAATTTGAGCTCGCTATTCGCAAGCATAAAGCAAAAGACTAAACCGAAATCTTTCAAGTTTTGGTAAGAATAAGTCTAAAATGAAGCCTAAAACTGAAGCTAACAATATAGATACTACAGCTAGTTCAACATAAGGGCCTTGGTTTGCAGAAAATGATATATAATTTTGCAAATCATTGACGTATTTTGAAATTTCGATTGGTAACGACCAGTACTGATGAATTCAAGTTGACACCCAGACCTGTCCCTCTCCTAACAGAGATTACAACGAAAATAGTGCGCAAAATTTAGTATTAAAATTGCATTTGGCTTCTTACTCGCTTCGCTCGCGAGCTTTTTCTTGTACTAAAAATGGCGATGTATACCAAAATGTTGTCCCTCAAGATAAAATTGTAAATCACGGTTAACGATGGAGGAATACGAAAGTGTCTTCTGCTCAAATATTGAATACGGATTGGGGGGGCGAGACCTTGCCCAATTTCGGTACACCCCTGGACCACTTATGTACACTTACCAGAGTCAAAATGTTCAAACTGTAATAGTAGTTTTGCCAATACATGATTGATCTATTTTGATTGGTTGAAAATCACTGTATATTCTATTAATTGAATTCAGTAAGTAGACATAGGTGACTCTTGGACAAGAGTATGCTGCGGTATGCCAGAGGTGTAGAACCGGCCGAAAAAAAGGCGGCCGGGACGGGCCGACCGAGGCGCCGATTTCCAATTGCTGTTTTACTGCCACTGTTATTTAGCTTGTTGCAGCTGTTGTGATCTAAGAGTAATGATTTCAAACTACAAAATACCAAAGAATTTCATTGCAACAGATGCTATCACGTGGTAAATTTTAATGAAAAATCATTTTATAACAGCTGAATTTCATTTTAGTGCAAAAAATTTGCAATCAAAATCGTGTTTGCGGCGCCGGCTGCCTGGTATTAGTGCGCAGACGGGGCCCCCGATCGTGTGCCCAATCGCAAGCCGACAGGCCGGCCGCTGGCGCGAGTTGCACCTCTGCTGTATATGGCCTGTGGACAACAATTAAATCAGCTCGTGTTGCGTTTTTGTCTTCATACCGTTATATTCAAATTAAACAACTTCTCCTTAGCTCGTTCATCGAAGTATACGTAGTCGCAGAAAGATGATGTGGTGGTGTATACCGGTATAAAGTATTACCAAAAAATTGTTTTAGTGAAAAATTCAAGAAATTTGAATGGTTAAGTTACTCCGCAACCAGTGACAGGGAAAAAAAGCCCTCGAGCAAAACGGGCGAAAATCTAAACGCAATTTTATTACTAAATGTTAATACAAAATTTTGGTTATGATCCCTGTAGGCGAGGGCCTACGACTGGGTGGTTGCCTTTGGCTCTGCCAACTTCCGAGAGGTACGGTGTATTGGCAAATTTGCCTTAAAACAATTGCGTACTTGACGCCGTGTGCTTGCAATATTTTTCAACTGATGAGAAATTTTGCCATAATTTCTTATGTAATGGTAGAGGTAATAGAAAAGGGACATTCGTTTCAAGCTTTCCTCGGGGCGCCAACAGCAGTTTAATTCACTGCGCCGTTTATCAAGACTACAACCATAGGTTCAAATACCAACGGTTGAGGGCCCCCCAACCTTTTTTCGGTGAGCAAAATTAGGTCATAAAGATAATGTTTAATTGGCAAATTTTTACAATTTCTAAACCATTGTTAAAAGATCATCTCGCTGAAGGTCGCCCGAATTGCCGGAACCTTCGGTAAGAATTCTGCCGGAGCTGAAGGTCGTTTTTTGCCGGGTCGGAGCGGAAGGCCGACTTCGGGTGTATCTCGTCGATTATGTAATTTGACATTTACGGTGCATGAAGAAGTATAAAACGCGTCGATCAACATGACACTAACCACAGCAGGGGCTGATGTGAAAGGAAGTATAAAATACGTCGTTAAAATGACCATAACCGCAGCAGCGGCTGATGTGAAAGTTTCATTTTTGGTCGGCCGACCTTCAGAAAGATGTTCATTCGATAACACAAGAAACGTTATTTGTAATGTTTATAGAAGGTAACCCTCTGTTTGAAATCCTGACTACGCTACTACCGGGCTTGTTGCCAAGGGCGGATCAACCCTCTCTAAAAAATTTTTGCCCCCCTTAGTGCTTGTAAGTCAAGAAAAGCCTTTATTTATTTTACTATAAATTTGATTCAACAACGAGTGGCACACCTGCGTGGAACACATTTTAATGGTAAAGGTGGACAGGGATTCAGGGATCGGATCCTCCCACCAAAGCTCCAAGCCTCACAAATTTTTAACAACTTAAATAAACCAACTATGAAAAGTGTCAAGAATTTTGTGTAAAACGTGCATGTTAAAGTTGATATCGGATCTCCCACCGAGAAATCTCCGATTCGCCACAATAGCAAAATAAGCTGAAAACGAACGAGACAGAAGACAAACGCAATTTTAGCATTAAATTTTGATACAAAGCTTCCGTGTTCGAAAACCCGTGCGGGCTGGGCCCACATCCGGTCCGTCTTGCTGCGCGCGCGGCCTGAAGCTGAGAGATATTTATGTACACACAAAAACATTTTGTGATATTCAAAAAATGTTTTCTTAAATTCAAGACAATTACGTCCTAATCTAGGGTCCAGACATATTTGTCTTGAATGCAAGACATTAGTTTTTAAAACTTTAGAAATCTGTCTGAAGTTTTTAACACTTGGCATTAAAGGTGTGTTTCATAAACAATTAAGACAAACATGTCTGACATGAAAGACTTGTTTTGCTGATATTTGAGACATATATGTGTTAGAAACAAGATTTGCTAGAGATGTCGCCTCCAAAATCGGGACAAATTGGGAGTCAAGCTCAACTAAATTCCCTAATTTTACAACCTAAAATACGTTCATGATTTAAACTTAACTTGGTAGGACCATGAGCTCAACCCGAAATATCTTTTAATTCAATTATTTATATACTCTTTTGAGTGGCAACAGTAATTTTTTAAATATAAGCCAATTTCGCTTTGACCATTTCAGACGCAAATTTCTGTTGTTATTGTCCGGAATACAAGACATATTAATGTCGTGAAAATTTCAGAAAGTAGGAGTCTTGCAATTTCAAGACAATTTATTTTGTGTGTAGTCGCATCAGTCGCACGACTCAGCTTCTTCGCCCTGACTCCCCTGAGTGCAATAGCCGACAAAGAAAGTTAAAATATATGAAAATTTGCTCAAAAACGCAGTTAAACACAGTTTAAAAATGAGAAAATTTTTTTAAAAACAGTATGTAGATGAGACAAACAATTTTACGTTTATTACTATATGTTGTCTTTACCTTACATTATATATACATATATATGTATATGTATATATAATGTAGTAGTAATATACCAATCGTAGTGGGACTACATTTATTGAGCGAAGCTCGAACACACGTAAGCAATTAAGGTAATATTTGCAAATTAGTTGTTAGCTAACCATTCATTTGCCGGTTTTGGAGGTTTGTAAGCAATTTCCTCTCCTCGCACCGAAAAACCCTTCAGCCACCCTAATAATTTTTGGAATAATTTAAAAAGTCATAATTTTGTCTTGTCAATTAAGCTAATATGCAAATTAGCTATTAGCTAACTATTCAATTATCGGTTTTGGATGTTTGTAAACAATTGATACAGATACCTCGCACCCAAAAACCTTCAGTAAACCCTAATAATTATTGAAATAATTTAAAAAGTCCTAGTTTTGTCTTGTCAATTAAGCTAATATGCAAATTAGCTATTAGCTAACTATTCAATTATCGGTTTTGGATGTTTGTAAACTATTTATTCAAATTCCTCGCACCTAAAAACCCTTTATTGCTGAAATTATATTGCTTTTAACCTTAATAATTAGTGAAATATTGTAAGAAGTCCTAATTTAGGCTTACAAACTATGCTAATATGCAAATTATTCATTAGCTCACTACTCAATTATCAGATTTGGAGGTTTGTAGACAGTCTACGGAGATTTCTCGCACCCAAAAACCCTTTAATGCTAAAATTAGATTGCTTCTAACTGTAATAATTAGTGAAATATTGTGAAAAGTCCTAATTTAGGCTTAATTAATTATGCAAATTAGCTTGTAGCTAATAAACGGCTTAAAATTTTAAAACCCCAATGCGAGGTTAACACCCCAGGATAATTGGCTTTCAAACAAAAAAGTTTATCAAAATCGGTTCATCCGTTCCTGAGATTCTTTTCGGACGGACAGACGGACAGACGGACGGACATCCACCTTTCGACCCCCAAGTACAAAACATAAAACGCTTCGCGAAACTCCGAGCTTCGCTCGGAGTTTCGCTTCGCTCAATAAATATATATGCAAACATATTTAGTATATATAATTTGAAAAATAAGTGTATAAAATAAACAAAAGAAAATATAAACAAACTTTGCAATAGTGAAATTGCGCGCAATGCAGCGTAGAAATTAACTTGTTCATGTGACCACCTTCAATTGAGCAGACACCGCAGAGAAAAGAAGGCTTAATACCTACGTCAACTTGAATACCCAAAAGCTTTAACCTTAAATGTAGGTGAGTGTACAGCAATCACATGGACCAGTGGCTTAGCTAAGAATAAACTTCGAAACAACTTCACGCAAAAAATTTTGGCCTCTTAGACGCAAAAGGTCACTCTACACAGTGTTACAACTGTTCGTTTCCTTGTTTCTCTAGAAATTTCGGCACGGATATTAAATCGTCTTTATTTTGCCCCTCGTATTCAACCCTGGGAATAATCTCGGCGGTGTTGATCCTTATTGTTGACAAACCAATTTTTTGTCAGCCGTGTCCTGCTGATCGAAACTCAAAATACGGTATTGTTGATATGTAACCGGACCGATAAAAGATGCGTTGGTTTGAAACTTAGTTGACTAAGATCGAAGAGCGTGAGACTCTGAGTAAAAAGAATAAGTTAAAAAAAATTTCTAAGGTCCGTGCTATACAAATTGTCAATTTTGTGTCTTTCTTACCAGTTTACTTAAATATTTACTCGTAACAGGATTAGGTATATTAGAGATATACTGCTGAAAATTTCGCAATACGAAACCAATAAAGCTTTCCGTGTTCAAAGGTACTTGAGACAACAGTTTGTTACACCCACAAATTTCAGACTAGTGCTGACTGCAACGGATACAAACGACTAAACTATTGGCTGAGTTTTTGAAATCTTATTTAAGTTTCCCAACTGAAGTTTGGCTTATGCACTTAATTAAAGTGGTTGACATAAGTAGCTACTTTACTTTACAAACACAAACAAAAAATTGCAAAATATGGGACTAATGCCATAACAATGGAGCAATAGATTTGCTTTGTTGTAAGAAGATTCCATGAGTCAATAACCTTACTGTCGTGACCTGAATAAGAGGGGGGGTGATATTTATTTGGCCTCTCCAGAAGGTACCTCTCCTTGTTATTCGGTTACGGACTGTTATTTATTTCTAACCACACGCTCCGCAGCCCTTCGTTACTGATATATATCCGGTACTGCAATTATCCGTTGAATTAAACGTTTATTTGTCTTTTGTGAATAGCTTGAGCAATAATACAACGTTATAGTTAGGAATGTACTTTCAAAATTTAAGTACGCTTTAAAGCTTCGAACTCAATGTTTTGTCCTGGAGTCATTTATACTCTACAATTAGGGTTAATTGACATTTATGAACTCTAATTAGGGCTTAGGGACTCTATCCGCTTACGGACTCTTTTTAGGAATACGGACTACTATTGATTCGGACTCAAAATGGGAACCCCCTCTTATTACCCCCACCCAATTATTCGGGTCAATACAGTAACACTTTGGACGCAAACAAAGAATTGCAAATTATTTTTCAGTACCAAAACAAGGAAACGTTGCTTGGTTTATACACATGAAAGTTTCATGAGTCTACAACCTCAGTTGAACCAAGGATGGTATGCCAGAACTGTGTGTCTGTAATTCATTAAATTTAGTTACTGTGAAGCATTTACTTAATTTAAGTACGCATTCAAAAACGATAAATTGTTTAAATAGTATATAATTGCCTAGCAAATATTTATTTAGTATGAAGTCGTGTTTAAGTAGTGCTTTTAGAAACCTAACAATTGACTGTCTTCGAAAGTCAGCCATTATTCAACGAGTCACAGTATCCCCCCTGACAAAATAGTACTTGATTTGGTGGGTGGGGCTGGTGAACCTTGCGGGTTGTCTCCAGCTATCTGCTATAACTGAATGTATACTGCTGAGCACATTCACTGCATTATAGATTCTTGCTAAAAACAGATTAAAATCATTTGTAAATGTCTCAAGTATGTTCCAAAAATACGTAAGATTTGACGAAATTTTTATGCCAATATGAGCTGTAGGGCCGGAATCCTACCAATCTGTGAGACCAATCTCATTAACAAGTTAACAAAAACCGTCATAGTCAATCTTGAAATCCGACCGGTTTCTTTCATTATTTTCCCTTATCTGAGGTGTGTCTAATCTTCAATTCAAGTCACTTTCCAGTACCTGAATTCTTTAAATATTGGTGGCCATACCCTTTATCGCTCATCCGCTTTGATGTACTGAACAGTATCATGCTGGATATATTACAATACAATCCGAAACGTACTTACTGCGGTCACGTGCTTTTTGTTGTAAGAGGGGGCGTGAATATATTTGCCCAACAAATATCAACTTGTACTTTAAAACTAAATTCCTTCCAAATGTTTCGTTTTTTGCTCAGTTGAAGTTTCCAAAGTTTAGAGGACATTTAAACTCCGTCCCCTCGGCCACTACGGTTTAGTCGGTTTTTAAATCAAACACGGGGAGGTGCAGTGAAAATAAATTTCTCTCAAAATGAGTAAACAATTATTTATGTTTTATATATTTCAAAAATACAAATATGACTTTTTTAAAATAGTTTTAAAATTTCCGTAATGACTTTCAGTTCAATCTGCAAACTTTACTCTATAGTCGAGTTTTATGCGGGTAGCGTTTAAAGTATATTAAAATCTTGTTTTTTTCATCTATCAATATTTTGCCATTTGACAGTGTTCCAACCGGAATGAAATTTAATCGAACCCGGAATTGGAACCGGAATTGCAATTTAAGTTTTAATGCTTAATTGATCACAAAATTTTGAAATTATTAAATTCTTTGTTTGTAGCAATTAACTTCAAGCGCAAACGTGCAACCTTCAAGGAACACACACAGAAATTTTTAGCTTAAACCACTGTTTACTAGTTCTTCAACTCAAAACGTTGAAATGGTTGACACAATACTAAAAAGTTGGAATTTTGGCATAGGAAAAACATTTAGTCGGAATTGAGACGTAAAATTTCGCTAGAATTTCAGTCGGAGTCAGAGTTCCATCGGAACCCAGCCGTTCGATAGGATATGATACAACCTAAAAGCTGTACACCTAAGATCCGAAAGCTCCAGCATTGCGATTGGTGTTGCATCGAAATTTTTGAAGTTTCAAGCATCAGTTTTTACGATTGGCCCTCAGAGCTAAAAATAGTTCAATTTGAAAAGATGAAAAAAATTTCGATCTAAATTTGCTGAACAGAATGCAAATTTTTTTGTAAAAACTGAAATTTTTACACCAAAACACCTGTAACAGCCTGTATGCTAGCGCTATCTTTCGAGATTGCAGATTGCACTTTGTCGTTAGATCAAACGTGTTAATAATTTGATTGCTTTGTGCAATAACGGAATGTTTATCGTAAGATTTGCAGGTTTGAACGCAATGCGATGTTACGTATCTTTATGGTGTTTTGAAGGTTTATAACACCAGGTTTTTTTACGAGTTCCGAAAATCATACTAGCCTTTATGACGTATGTTTAAAAGTTTTTTTGGTTAATGGCCAATGTATAATTGAACAGTCTAAACCAAAGCCTGAATTTAAGCGTAAAAATGCGTTCACACGTAAACCTAAGCCTATGCCTAAGCAAAAAAAAATTAGTCTAAACCTTATGCTTACTCTATTGCAGTTCCACAGAAAAACGTTCCGGCCCTGATCTTTATATTGCCATTTATATGAATACTCATGAGCGTAGTTCAATTATTGGTTCAATTCAACCCGTACCAAATATAATTTTGTGAAAAATTTTCAGTTACTCTGTATAACACTTTCCCGCATAGAGTATACTAACGCAGAATATTTAAACGCAACTTGGGCACGTGAAGTATTATAAAATGCCCAACCCCTCCAAAACGGTATGCCTCAGTTGGGTTCAATCGGCAAACTCTTATTGTCGAGCGGTTATAGTGAACGCCTTCCATCAGAGAGTCCGTGGTTCGAACCCGAGTTAAAATTAGAATTCAGATGACAGCGAAAATAAACGTGTTCGATAGGATTTACTGAAAAGTTTTGCGATATCAGCGTTAAAATTAATGGCTCGTATTATTCCATAAAAAGACATGCATTGTCAGATAGACAATGCACATTTTCATATCCATTTTACGCATGAATATTTATATTTTATCCTGGATATGTGTTTTTGTGTACTGATTTTAAGAGTAGGCCAACTTCAAAGTTTGCTTATTTGAAAACCTATTACTAACTAGTGATAGTTGCTACTGCAGGGAACCGTATAAGAGGGGGAGGTAACGAAAGGGGGTCCCCATTTAGATTCCCAATCAATAGGATTTCGTATTCCTAGTAGGAGTTCGTGAGCAGATAGAGTCCTTAAACCTTAATTAGAGTCCATAAATGTCAATTATCTCTAAACTGTAGCGCATAAATGACTCCAGGACCAAATAAAGTTGAGATCGAAACTTTAAAGCATACTTAAGTTTTGAAAGTATAGACAAATATTCGTTTAATTCAACAGATAATTGCAGCACCGGAAACATATCAGTAACCAAAGGTGGCGGAGTGTGGGTTAAAAATATATATCAGACCAAAACCGAATAACAGGGGGCACCCTCTGCACAGCCCAAAGAAATATCACACCTCCTATTCATGGGATAAAACTACAGCATGCGAACAGTTGAAAATACGGCTTGTATTTCAAGCTAGGGTTTGGACACCAAACCATCTGATGGAAGGGACTTATCATCAGGGCTTGACTGTAAAACCTTTGCGCTAGGAACCGATACGGCTGTTTTCGTCATGTGGTGATTTTGTACTACGCGTACGACGCCCAATTATTCTGAAAGATGCATACCAATTTGCGAACACCGTTTGCGTTGAGTTGATTACAGTATACTGTATCCGGGAAAGAGTCAATGTGGCTTTTAGTGCCGTAACAGTAGAATAAGCGTGTTCCTAAGCCTAACTCTAAGCCGAAGCATTGAACGAAGGTGTAAATCTAAGCCTAAGCCTAAGCACAAAATGTGCTTCAAAATCAAAGCCTACTCTTCTACGTCCAACCAAAAACAGGGACAGCCCTAAAAGCAACGTTGGATCAGGAAAGAAATTAAACTTTGTACAATTTAATTTCTCATATTTTAAATCAGATTTTAAAAACAATGGATCCGAAATTGAAACGAAAACGTCGTGACCTGTTCCGCTATATGGACGAGTACAGAGAAGCGTCACAAGGGCTGCTAGGTGTGATCCCAGGTGGCACTCAAGTAATGCCGATGTTTACAGTGTTTATCGAATGGGATCTGCGACAATTGGTCGCCCGACAACTTGTCACCTAACAGTGTCCTATAGCCTGTGAATCAATCTAAGTATAATCCTAAATGTAATTCTAAGCGTAAGTCTAAGCCTAAGCATAGTGATGGGTAACAAAATGTCGAGTCGATGAAATTTCGGATTAAACGGAGTCAGTTGACGAGTTGTCGGTCGACGAATTGTCGTGATACCATCTGCTGCTATACAGCTTTAAAGGCCGTCGAAAATTTTTTAAACATTTACTATATGAAAGGTGTATAAATTCGCAAAGCTTTATAACCCAGCCAAGACAAAACTCACCGGTGAAAATTGTACATACTTATCTTCACTGGCTAATTCAAGACGGTGGTATCCGGTGCGTCAACTACCCCAGCCGACGTCAAATCCAAAACTTTGTATTAAGATTTAGTGCTAAAATTGCGTTTGACTTAGCTTTTTTACTATTACATTTCGCGACTTACTGTCGCAAATGTTTCGATCCGACCCTACTTGAGGTAACCATAACGATATTTATACTCTCAAACTAATGCTCTACTGCTTTCTGAAAGCAGTGCAAATGAATGAAAATTCCATTTCTGTCTACCAGTATACCTTATCGCAACGACAATTTATTCTGCTTAACTTCTTTAAAATTCTACTGGCAGGTACGTGGCGAGGGTACCCCATAAGCCAGCCTGCCTGAAAGATAAAGATCATACCGCCTTGCACGGTTTTAACCTGGTGCCCAGCAGCGTATCCAAACACAGTAGCCATGTGTCAGCGTAAAATATATCTTACAATACACCGAAAGAAAACTTGCGAGCAAAATGAGCGAAAGCCAAATAAAACGTGAATAACGCAATTATTTCTTTTGCCGGTGGCACCCAGTGCCTGACCCCTTATGGAAGGATAGGGTAAGGTAGCTGAGGCGCTGCCTATCGCAGTTGTTGAAAGATTCTCTAATCAAAATCAGTGAAATTCAAATCTGTAGTCCAGTAAGCGGGAATTTTTCATGAATCAGAAAGCAGTACTGCATTAGCGGGCGTATTAATTACAAAATGTAATAAATGCAGATTATTACACGTGAGCAGGAATAGTGTAACGTGATGTGAGTATGAAACAGGATATTTGGATGGAGGGATTATATAAACTGGGAGGCGGGTATATCTCATTGAAAGCTTTGTAGAGACACGATGAAATCTTTAGAATAACACGTTGAATGTATATAAGTTCAAAAAATATTTTGCGCTCGACACAAAAATTTAATAATAAGGTCATTCGAAAATGCAATCTTTGCTTCGACCGCCAGCTGAAACATTAAACCATAGTCACATCGGTGGTGGGATACGAAATTAAATTTCTTACAAATTTTACTATGGCTATAGCAATTTGAAAACACCAAGTCTGATAAGAAAAAGGCTTTTTTAAGGGCCGTAAACAAGGGTGGATACGCGATATGTCGCCCCAGAGATTTTTGGAGAGATTCAAAAATGAGCATTTTTACAGGCTATAAAATAATTCTGCAAAAAAATATTCTCGCTCGCTCGCCAAAACACTATTAATAGACGTGGTCATCCCGTCTGTGCCGAAATAAAATCCTGCCTACGCCTCTGCATCATTTTTTGTGTATTTTAAAGGGCGCGGAAATACCTGAAGAAAAAAGTTCAACAAACTATGGCAGCGAGAATTTTCAACTTCTCGTTGAAGACGGACATCGGCATTCAATTGATAATCCTATTGTAAAGGTAAGTAAGCATTTTAGCTGGAACTAAGTCGCTGGCTTTATTCATGCGGTCGTCTAGAGTGATCAACCATCTGTCAAGTACTTAATAAATATTGAAAACTTGGGCCCATGTAAAGATCACATGAGGAACGGTTTTCTGCGGGACTGCAATAGGGTAACCTTAAGCATTAGTCTTTTTGCTTTAGCTTAGGTTTAAGCTTAGGATTACGCCTAGGTGTAGTGTAAGCTCATTCTTACTCTTAGCCTTAGGCTAAAGCTTCATTCATACGCTCAGCCTTTGGTTTAGGCTTAGTCTTAGGAACACGGCGTAACTGGATATAAAGTTTCCGGTGAAAATTTGTGTTCATTTCGGTTATAGAAATAACTAAAATTCTCGCAATTTTTCGTTATAAAGAGGCTGCAATTGTTCGAAATGAAATTAAAGTTACGAAATTCATCCAAAATCATAAAAATTGCGATGCATCCGCTATTGTTTCTTTGAAACTTTTGAAAAACCTGTGAATGTATATGCGCGCCTAAATTATGTTGGCTGAAAAAAAAACATTTTGACATTTTTTATGCTTCAATATTCGTTTTCCATCTCTGTTTTCGCTGTTATAATCATTACCCGTTTCCGTTATTTTTTCATTCCGTTTACACCCCATTTAGTAAAAACTGGCCAAGACTTGTTATACATTCTACCAAATCTAAATCGTATGACCTGTTTTCAGCATCTATTTGTCAAAGTTGGCAACCGGAACGTCCCAAACACCACATATTAGTTTATACGGTGAGAACATTAGTCGAAAGTAAGCCGAATCTTATTGGACAACGTAAAAAACGATTGTTATTTGCCGAAAAACTAAAGAATTTTTTGACATCTGCTAATGCCTCATTTGCTAATGACAATTACATATAATATGATTGGTTGCTGTTTTAGCCTGCTGGCCCTAAATCAGCTATCAGTGATTCTGAATTGGACCGCGCTGGTCTGGCCGTAAGATATGGAATTACAGCCAATCGGAGGCATATGTCGTAAGTTCTGAAGACAGGCTCGTAGCCAGCAACGCATGCTAGAGCGGGCTGAAATTTCTTTTAGGAGCAGTATACAAACGTTTCCGATGATTTACAAACAAGTTTGAAACTTTTCTAGGATGGCCAAAATTGTTGTCGGTGGAACTGAGCCACCCTGGCGCCCGACTGGGTACGTGGGCGTCTGCTGAATGTCAGTTGTTTTTATCTCTTTGAGGGCACGTAATTTTTTAAATGAATTTGACTCCCACAATACCGCCGATCGTTCGATAGGCAGGCTTCCCCCATAGCTGACTTTGAAGATTTTGGTCAATATATAGAACAGGACCGGAGCAGTAAAACATAATTATAAACCTAAGCCTAAGCCTAAGCGCAGCATTACGAAACGGAATGATGGTACACCATAGGTATAGCCAGCCCACTTCTAGGGGCAAGAGATTTTAGCCTTGTCTAAAATATAACTTGTCAAAAAGTTAACGCCGTTTCATTTTGTTTTTATCCTCTGTATCATGTTAGCGTGATTTCGGATTGTCACTAATCGCTCTGACGATGTTTTTGGTTTCAGGTCAGTTGCCAATGTGGTCCGTTATATTTCACGGTTTGGAGCCGGCCGGAGGCGTCAAAAAGCTGTACATCAAAGGCCACAACGTCGCACTCAGCATCGGTCAGATCATACCTCAAGCATCGGCACCGCACAATCAATTGATGTAGATGTTAGTACGTTCAATGGTAGGTTTGTGGAAAAAATCGTCAAAATCGCAGAGATTTTGTTTATAAATGGCACAAAACGAAAAGTGATTGGTACGCGCGGTCCCTGGCAGGCGGTAACCAGTGGGCGAGGGCGTGCAAGGTGTCCGTGCCCCCCATGTTTTTGCAAAATTTTATTTTTTAATAAAAATTGAAACTACGATTTCCTATGCGTACCATTCGCAGGCTTTAGTTGTTGTAGCTTTCTATTCTGAACTGACATTGCTTTAGTGGTCTATATGTGCCAAAATTTGTTTTCTCACGCGTTAACGTGTGAGTGGCGAATGTTTTTGTTCTATTAACACACTAAAGTATTTGTGTGACCCCCGAACGAAAATCCTGGCTACGCCCATGCGCCAAGGTGCCGCATTCTCCAGTGCCGCGTTCTCAACGGTCTTCATTACGATCGGCCCCTGCCCATGTGTTACCTGTATGACTCAGACCGTAAGGAAACGATAAGTATGACGTCATAAAATGATGTTGGTGCACTTTTGGGTCATAGTATTTATTTTAAATGGTTCAAAATACCACGACTTGTGAGTCAATCGCTACCGTGTCGTAGATTCACCTGGCTAACAGGTGTGTTGCTAAGAAACCAGTTGTCTGCGTGTTTTCTTGGTACATTTTTTCGTGTTTTTATTTTTTAAACATTCCAGTTAAAAATAGGGTGTGTAGTTACTTCCTTCCCTACAAAGTGTCACCCCTCAAGTAGTAATTACGAAATATAATAGGTCTAGGCTTATGATTACGCTTATGCTCAAGTTTAGCCGCTAAGGCTAGGAAGTTGCCTCCTATCAAATTAAAGACCAGTTCATGTGCACGAACTTTTGCAGCAAAAACGTCCACATGCAACTTTTGCACGAAAGTCTGAAGTTTTTGCAGCTGCAAATTAGTAATTCAGTGAAAAGTAATATGTTTCGCTCGTGTGAACACAGTTGCTTGACGCTTGCGGCATTTTGACTGATAAATACAAAAAACTGATTACGATAAATTTAAATCCTTTCACACATGGGCCCACGTTACTTTTAGGGTTGGCCCGGTTGTTTTGGTGGGTCTGTAAACGAGTAGGCTTACATTCTAGAGTACATTTTTTGTTTAAGCTTGGGCTTTGGCTTAGGAATACGCTTTTGCTACGCTTAGGCTTAGGCTTAGGCTGAGGCTTAGGAATGCGGTTAATTTACTGTTACGGCCCTAAAAGTAACATTGGCCAACACATGAATATTTTCAATTTCATCGGATATCTTGGGTCCAGATATTTTGGGCCCATGATGTTTTTCTACGTGCTGCAGTAGACAGAAGCGGATCCAAAATTTCTGACGGGGGCGGGCTAACAAATGTTATGAAACGCAAAAATGTAGGGCAGGGTCTTAAACGTTTTATGACCGAAAAATTTTCTGAAGGCGAAATATTGTAAGATAGGAACCTTACCATTTTATCACAAAAAAATCTGCGGAAAAAATTTAATGTTTTACAAAAAAATTTTCTGCGGGAAAATTTTGAGAGACATTACCGTTTTATCACAAAAAATTCCGACGGGGGACGTACGTCCACCTTCCTCTGGATCCGCTAGTGGCAGTAGAGCAAGCTTAAGCTTTGGGCTAATTTTTTGCTTAGGCTTAGGCTTAGGAATAAGCTTATACTGCTGTTGCGACGATGTTCTTTAAATTGGCCCAAATTTGCGACAATTCGTCGCCCGACATGTCGCCCAACAGTGTCCTGAAGCTTGTAAATTAGCTTAAGCTCTAAGTACAATCTTAAGCGTAATCCTAACTTTAAGCCTAAATGTAAGCATTTCAAGGGCGACTAAAGTCGAGTCAATGAAATGTCGGATTTACAAGTTGTCGGGCGACGAATTGTCGTGATACCTTTCCAAACTAAGGTACGAACTTCGGACTCTACACTGTAAAAAAATGAGGAGTCAAATTGACTCTCTCGGAAACAGGCTTTTCCGGACTACACAAACTGAGTCAAATTTGACTCCGCCAGAGTCAAATTCGATTCACTGTTGACTCTGGCGGAGTCAAATTTGACTCAGTTTGTGTAGTCAGGAAAAGCATGTTTCCGAGAGAGTCAATTTGACTCCCCATTTTTTACAATGTAGAATTTTGCAAGCTGCAAAATACTAATCACGCATTGAGCTTACAAATATTCCAAGTTATTGCAACTATGAGTGCATGATTTACGCTATGACAACATTGTGCAACAAGATACATTCTGTGCGCTAAATAATGTACCCAGCTCATGTTGTGTTTTTGGCCAACCGCCTTATTTAGGGGGTAGTATGCGTTGCAAGTAATAGTTTGAATTTTAGCTAAATTCGCTGCGATTATGTTCTTAGCTCCTATGTTTACTCTGTGGTTTAAGGGGTGAATCCCTCCCCCACCGTTGATGAGGGGTCGGGCACAAATGCGCGCACTGGTACATTTTGTACCATGTAGAACCCCAGTAGTGGCACATTGTTGTCTAACAGTGATCATTCATTCTTGCTGCAACCCAAACATTAGTTTGTTATTTTACTGTTTGGCTTTTAAGCCATATTTGTGCAACAGTGCCGGATTGGCACTTAAAATTTGTCCTTGTACATTAATATAAACCAGAACGCTTTTACTGTTGACCATTCAGAAAAATAATTACTACCTCAATATTTTAAAGCGAGTTATATATTTAGGGTCCATAAACTCAAATGTATATAGCAACTGTAATCAGTAAGTAATAGGTTTTCAAACTCACCAACTATTGTTGTTGTACTCAAAATTGCCACAGGTGCAAAACAAATCACATGCGAAAAATGTGTCAAACTCAGAGACTCAGCATTCGCTGCTTCGAAAGTTTCAAGACCTATCACTAACTGGTGATTAGTGCTACACACGTTTGATTAAACTCAAATCGCGTAAAAATATTTAATTTAACAGATAAAAAAGGTAATAAAAAGAAATTTTCCTACATTATCTAATAAGCTGCAATTCTTTGGATCTTGTACGCGTTCCTTCACGTTTAAGGTAGGTTTGTAGCTCACACCGTATCAAAGAATCTGGCAAATTCTTAGGCTTAGATTTGCTCTTAATAGACACAGGAAAAGTCTTGTCCTAAGTTTACCCTTAGGTCTATGCCATGAGTTTGGATTTTGGGGAAGGTAGTTCAAGATGCTGTGTGAACCCAAAGTCCAACCGCAGGGTAATCCTCCGGTTATATATATAAATATATAATACATATATATTGTTTTATAGACACAGAATCGTATCATTCCTCAAGTATAACATATCCGGCATCGGCAGATTTACCGTCGACATCAACAAAGCTTCCAGGCTGCTCTGCTGGTTTTGATTCTCTGAACATATTTCCGCTCACTCAACGCTCGTCTGGTTCTTCAATTAGCGACCGACCAATGACACCGAACCTTGGATCTGCTCGCGTTGCTGAAAAGAAAACGCGAATTAGGTGAGTGATCAAATATGATATAATCATCAGGGTAAAAACCTTTTGTCTGCTTAAAGTCAGCTCCACGGTTGCCGGTGCCCCATCATATCTTAGGGAGAAGGCACCCGGGCACATAATCAAAACCCTTCTGGCTAGTCAATTAAAAAAATGCCTCCTACGGGGCAATTCTGGTTGAATAGCGCGTTATTCACGCTTATTTGGCTTCTCGTTTGCTTCGCTCCTGAGTTTTGACAGCATTATATATTGCGCCACGCATGTATTTCTTAGGTGGTCCTACAATTGCTATTCAAGGTTGTTTTACTTTGCGACCGGGTCTATTTACGGGGGCACCAGCGGAATTTGAAGGGACACGGCACCCCAATGCCCCCGTGGGGACGCCCTTGAATCCAACAATTATAGAAGTTGAGAAGGGACATTGTCCATGTAGAGGTCAGACGCGCAACTTTTTCCTGCAGGATTGCCATAGAATAATAAAGCTTAAGTGTTCGACTATAGGCTTAGGTTTATGCTTAGGCTTAGGTATAAATTCAGTTTTGCGCTTAGCCGTAGACTTAGGCTTACGCTTAGAAATATGCTTATACTACTGTTACGGATTGGCCACTTTTGCGAAGATCCCTACGCCACCGCTTGTCGCAAGGTGTATTTTCGACGAATGCTCAAACAAACTTTGATTGCAAAATTTGTTCAGCAAAATTTTCATGCGTTTCATTTATAAACGATTTCTAATTGCAAGCTTTCTATTTATTGTGTTGGGCCTGTTTCACCGACAATTTCTAGCTTCAATACTAAGCTTCGAAGACGTTCGCTTTAAATCTGTTTAATACAGATAACAATTATTCTTGTACACCCGGGCGTTTTTCTACGCTCAATGAACGGTATTTCAAAAAAACACACAGTATTGTATATGGATGACATGAAACATAGAGACATATTCTCAAATGTGTACAGCAACTATGGCTTGGTAGCAACAGCATTCCAAACTGGCAAGTTATTGTCACGAGTGAATTTGAATTTGGGCCCGGTTGACTATTCAGGGAGGATGTAAACTGGAAACGAGGCAAAATTTGGCGCGTACCCCCATTGAAATTTTTTGTTCCTTTTCAGCATGTTCGGCAAGTTACAGTCTTCTTGTTTACTCCAAATACTGGAACTGTCCTACGATATTGTAAAGCGGTGAAAACTACTGTCCGAGCACACGATAAAAAATTGCCATAATTAATTCAGCGCATCACTGCCGTATATAAAAACATGGGCCCATGTATAGAACAGTGCCGGATCGTTTTCTGAAGGGGCTAGAATAGAGTCAGTTTAAGCTTTAAACTAATATTTTGCTTATTAATGTATAGAACAGGGCAGGATCGTTTTCTGGAGGGGCTACAATAGAGTCAGTTTAAGCTTTAGACTAATATTTTGCTTACGCTTAGGCTTAGGCTTAGGCTCAGGCTTAGGAGTAGGCTCATCCATACGCTTAGGCTTAGGCTTAGGCTTACAAATATGCTTATACTACTGTTCCGGCCCTGTTCTATACATGGGCCGAAAGATGGATAGGAAGTATATTTTCGGTAGGACCCTTCTTTGTAAACCGTAAACTCAAGTGCAATCACAATCGTAAGCCATTCAGTGCATCATCTTAACTTTAGGCCAGTTGCACTAAGGTTTAGTATATCATTTACACTCTCGGCTAAAGTAATAACCTCGTATACTGAAATGTGTATAGCTGCTATCGGCAGTCAGTGTTTGGTCATGTCTCTTCAGAATTGATGACAGCTGTCTCAGAGTCATTGTATGATGACCTACAGCTGCCTTTAGATGCTACACACATGGACCCGAAACAGACGGGGAATAAGAGGGGTTCATCCCCCCTGGTAGAATTTTGCTCCCCAGAGATAATTTTCAACTTTGCGTGTAAGTCATCGATCACCCTTTCTATGTCCCTCCTAAAAATGTTTAGCCATGCCCGAGCAAGGTGAGCTGGCTACTGGGTAGTACACGTACTGCAGGATAATACACAGGATGAATCCAGAATTTTATGATGGTTATGGTGCAATATGTAATAACAAGAGTGCATGATAGAAGAGTGTGCAACGCTTTGGGTTTCGCATGACACAAAATGTGCCACCGGACGATGCGTTTTTAGCCGACCCCTCCTTGTTTAGAGGGGGTGTCGCTGTCACATGCAATAACCCTAAATTAAACTATAAGCGAAGCAATTTTTGTTGCCGGATACACAAAGTGTCATAGTTCGTACAGGTTGTACCCCCCTCTAAATGAAGGGAGGTAGGCCGAAAACGCAACGCGTGCTGGGTACATTCTTTTCTACACAGAATATATCCAGTTGCATACTCTTGTTGAAAAATGCATCGTCCACTCTTGGTAATACTGAAAAAAGGTTGCTAGCCAATCGTCGAGAAGCAAGGCGCAAGAACTTAATTGTTTTTAAAAAATTTGGTTTTGATTCTTGTTCCGGGGTAAAACCGAAGGTTTGAGTGGTATTCTTTCTGCTCCGCCAATCTGAATAGGCATCGTAGATACAATTGTTCCCAAATACATAATAATAATAATAATAATGCATCGAATGAGCATAGATTTGAATTCTGACTCCCTATATGATACTTCGTCACTTGCGCCGAGTTTACGACAGCGTTCACTTACGATGGAATCATACACGTAAGTGAATGCTTTCGAGTGGCAGAAAATCAAGCCGTATCCGAGAGGGTCAATCTCAACTAATGTCGGGAGCCTCGTCAAAATATTTTTATACAGTTAATGTTTATAAGCAAAAAACTTAAAAATTAAAAAAATTTATATCCGAGTTTCAAAAATATAACCCGCCCGCCATCGTCAAAAAATTCCTGGGACAGGTAATTGTGTCCGGATAGTTTTTCTTATTTTTTGCTATTTTTGCTGTTATGTTTGTAGAAGCACTGGTATTAACGGAAAAAAATAACATTGAATCGGCGTCGCGAATTTTAGAAACTACCCCCTGTGCCCAGCTATGCGCTTACTAGTAAATGTGCACTAGAGTAAGCTTAGTTTAAGCTTTACACTAATTATTCTTGTTTAGATGTACGTTTAGGTTCATCATTACGCAGGAAGCTAGTGTGAGCTTCGGAATGTGTTTAGGCACTGTTACCCAAGGGTAACATTGGCTATCACTAGCGGGCCCAGAAGGGGGGTGGTCGTTCGACTTCCGTCAGAAAGTTTTTTGTCATAAAATGATCAGGTTCGTGCCTTACAATTTTTTAGCTTAGAAAATTATCACATACATTGCCTACAGTATAAACTGCGTTTCAAGCAGTTTTTCATTTATACTTCAGGATTCCCGAAGACGATGAATATACAACTGGCTTAAAAACTGAATCAAACCAGGTTAGTGTGTTGTTATTATTTTGTCTGGTCATTACTGTGACCCGGCGTACTATTCAAATTTATTTCGCTCTCGCTGTCCAAGCGAAATACTGGTCGCCTTATTTAATATTGTGGCTCATGAACGCATTAATAATACTATGTGTTTTCGTAATTATTAATAATTGTTTTCATACTGAAATTATCTGATTTTCATTCTGCACCAATGAGTCCGTCACTGACGCTGGCTTACCGGCCCTCGTCCTATTTTGGGATGCAATCCTGAGCCATGCAATTGTATATGGGAATATAATAATTTTAAGAACAGATGTGTGTCCCCCCGCGACAGTGTTGGACTAAAAATCGACTTTGGCATTTTGATACAAAACCGACCTGATAAAGACTATATGGAAAATGATTACATAACCAAGAATTATCCATTCTGTTGAGTGGTCCAAATTCCAGCCTGCCCACCGGGCATTTGCCAGATAGACCAGATGGTCAGACCGCTCATGTCTCCGCCCCGCCCGCATATTAACGGATTCTATGTATCGAAATAAATCTAAAAAAACTAAATACAATCGTGCGTACTTCTGTTGTGCTGTTGGTGATATTTTAGTTTACTTTGATCCCAGGTGGTTTGGTAGTAAATTGGTCATGAAACGTTTACTGAATAATTGTTTTTCTCTCAATGTTAAGTAAATAACATTTTGCTGGTTCATCATACTTTATATTGGCAAATTTAAATTTTTGAATTAAATTTTGGGTTTGACGTTCAAATTGGACCAAGCCCGTAGCCAGTGAGCTCAACTTGCTGGAGGACGCTAAAAATTTTCAGGAAAAGCATGCAAAGATTTTAAAAGACTTTTAACAGCATTGAAAATTTTCTATGTGGGGGGTATAAATTGTTTTGGGGTGTTTATCCCCATGGCCCTGCGTGGTTACGGGTACTAACTGAACATAAGACCCACTAACGTGAGCTATGTATGAACTAAACCTACAAGCTGTGTGGGTGTTGAGGGACGGGCGTCTAAGCCAAAGATTTCTATTACAACAATGGCGACAAAATTTGGGCAAACAAAACTTTTAAGCAAATTTCTAAGCGTAGTCTAAGCCTCTTTGCCTATTAGCCTAATCTTAAACCGGCCCGTGTAAACATCAGGGTCGGAACGTTAATCTAACTGACTGCAACAATGTAAGCTTAAGCTTTAGACAAATTTTTTGTTTAGGCTTACACTTCGCTTAAGCTTAGGTACAAGCTTATTCTTACGCTTACGCTTAGGCTTAGGCTTAGGAGTATTGCTTACACTACTGTTACGGTCCTGTTCTCTAAGCGAGACTTTGTCAAAAGGAATACTAAAGTGCTAGTTTCTGAATCTTAGATTTAAATCTGGAACAGAATTTGTTGCATTAATCACCAACTGACGATAAATGCTATACGCAATAAAATAACTTTCGCAGTATATACTGCAAATTTCCATCCATAAGCCAAATCAGCAACCCTTTTCTACAATGTATATTTTGTAAAAGTCTTTGATTTTCCGTATTTGTACATACCTGACCGACATTTAACGTACAGCGATCGCAGAATACGTTGAACGATAACAAACCCGACCATACTCAAGTGTTAAAAAAACGTAACGTATTAACAAATACATTGTTTAGGTTTTAACACAATATTATCTTAATTTTCTAAAGAATTACCATACAAAACCAACCAAATCACGACAGGGGGTAAAGCCCTTAACGAGAGGTTGAAAATTTAGCAAAACGCTAAATGCCTTCCATTCGGTCTAAAGCAAAATCTGGAGAGGGCAGTGGATCTGCAGACAGGACTGATTTAAGGCCGGAACGAGGGGGTGTCATTGAACGGAGGTCTCATGGGGAAGATAGCGGAAAGATAGACATTGGGGCTGATGGAACTCCGTTAGTTTTGGATGATAATCTTCGCCTCAGTGGGGGTACGATTTTAAGCAAACAGGTCGAAGCAGCACTCGCTGAAGACGATAGCATACTGGTTCAGTTTCAGGTGAAAATATAAACCATCAAACCAGACCAATAGTAGATAGCAGAGGCGGATCCAAAAATATCTGATGGATGGGGGCGGGCTGTAAACGTTATGAAACGCAAAACTTGTGAGGCAGGGACCTTATCATTTTATCACCAAAAAATTTTCTGTGATCGAAAAATTGTAAGGGTCGGATCTTACCATTTTATCACAATAAATTCTGCGGGAAAAATTGTAAAAAATTGTAAGGTACGGCCTTACCATTTTATCACAATAAATTCTGCGGGAAAAATTGTAAAAAATTGTAAGGTAGGGGCCTTACCATTTTATCACAATAAATTCTGCGGGGAAAATTGTAAAAAATTGTAAGGCAAGGACATTATCGTTTTATCACACAAAAATTCTGCGGGAAAAATCGTTTTCACAAAAAATCTTCTGAGGGAAAAATTATCGCCCCCCTCTGGATCCGCTAGCGGTAGGTAGCCAGCTCAACATCCTATAAGGGCTAACAATTTTTGAAGAAGGGTATGCAAGAAATTCAGATGACTTACAAGACTTGTTGATGCTTTGGAAGGTTATCAAAATTTTTAGGGTGTCTGCGTGTGTTCTTTTGGCAGCGTTTTGGATACCTGCCGGATTACGGGTGCTGTGGCACTTCAACAATTTGTGTATTTCTAGCTGTTTTGGACAGTAAATAACTATCAATTAAGTATACAGTAAAAGCTAAGCTTAACTATGAACCAGTACCTAAACCTAAGACTAAACCAAGTGTGTGCCTATAACATAAACAAGACATATTAGCTTAGCTAAAACGAAACCCTAAGCATTCGATAGAACTTTTTTCAACAACCAGCACCAGAGCCAAATTTTAAGCCGAAGTCCTAAACCTAAGCCTACCAAGCGTAAAAAAATTGTACGCTTGACGCATAATATTTACACTGAATAGCGTAAAACAAACGCTTAGACCTATACCACTCACCAAGGCTAAAGCCAAATTTCACGCGTAAGCCTAAACCTGAGCCTACCAAGCGTCAACCTGAACGCAATTCTAAGTTGAAGACACAATATTTAGAGTAAATTACAGTTAAAACAAGTGTTTTTATAATTATTGTTACTGTACAATTTTAGGTTTGCGTTACAATTATCGAAGCTCGACAGCTGTCTGGGCTGAATATCGATCCAGTTGTGTCAGTCCAGATTGGAGATCAAAAGAAACAAACTACGGTCAAAGAATCGACAAATTGTCCGTACTACAATGAGGTAAGCACGCCGACCTACGTGGGCAGTGTGGCTTACTTACGAAGTAGCCATCCTTTGAATCAAGTGGGGGCCTTTATCGTAGAAAGATTTACTGATATTTAACAAAGGTGTTTAATCCAGTTTATAGGGTTTATAAAATACGAGCTTATAAAGGTCAGGCCCATATTAGGTATAGTAGCTTTCCTGCTAAGCCTAATGTCCACTAAGAAGTTCAATGAACAAACCAAATTCACTGCCTAGTTTAGTAGGCTAGAGTCTCGTTCGTTATCGGAATTAACCAGACAAATCGCGTTAGCCAAAACCGAAGACTTTAAGTTAAGCTTAAGCTTAAGCCTAAGCCTAAGCCTAAAATAAAATTTAAGCTTAGTAATCAATGAGGCTGTCGTCCACACCGCATGTCTGCCTGTGGGGCCCCCTATTCTAAGCACGAGTCAAGATCTCAAGAATGATTGCATATGGGCTACATTCAGAATGTTTGGTAGGCGTTCGAAACGGGGTTTCCAGTGGAGAAAAATTTAAATAATCAGCTGCAATAGCAAATTTTTCATCTCAAAGGACATTTTTTACTCTATATACTTACCTATATTAACAGTTTCGAGGGAACCCAGTTCAGCGCAGCTGGTCTGTTTAGTTCATACTTGCCGAAGCTTACTCGATATTTGCCAGCTAGATTGCGGCTCAATTTTAATAAGCCGTTTGGTTTCAATTACCTCGTCGAAATATATTTGTTAAGTTTAAATTTTAGTACTTCGTATTCGATTTCAATATGCCTACTCAGCTGTTTTTTGATCAAATCATTACTATTACGGTAAGTCAATTTTTAGATGGACGGATTCAAAATTTACTCAAACGATAGAATAGAAATTTACAATATTTTCAAAATAAATAAATACGATATTCGGTTCTGTGTGACACCGCTGGACTTTGACTAATAATAACTGGCACGGCACTGACGTTCTGATATAAACCGTTATATTATTGATTATTGAAATAGAGTGGACCAAAATCGTGTTGGCACATCGGGAATTTTTTCGGTAGACCAGATGGTTTCCCGATGGTTGATCCAGGCCTGTAGCCAGGTCAACTTGCTTGGGGGGCTAAAAACTGTTCAGGACGAGCTAACAAGGATTTTCGATGATTAAGCAAGGTTGAAAATTTTCCAGGAAGGGGGGAACCAAAAATTGTCCAGGGGGCTGAACAATCTCTTGTCCATACTCTGGTTACCGGCCTGGGTTGATTGATTTGAATTTAACTTTTATATCCTGGGCTGTGTTTGCTGTTGCGGAATATTTTATTGTTGACTGTTTTCTTATAAATAGTTGGTAAATTTTGTTTATTATTTATATATTGTAAATGTTTTTTGTTTTTCTTTATATAGTTTGTTTTTGTGTAATTAAGTACCTATTTTCAGGTATTACAATCTCGAAGCTTTATTCGACAATCCGCAATTGTTGGATCGTTCAAACTCGACGTACATACGGTCTATACACAACCAGGTTAGATTTTGGCAGATGTATAAAACACGGCCGTAACAGTAGTATAAGCAAATTTGTAAGCCTAAGCTTAAGCGTAAGGATAAGCCTAATCCTAAGCCTAAGACTAAGCCTAAGCCTAAGCCTAAGCAAAAAATAGTCTAACGCTTAAGCTTATACCTAATGCAGTTCCATGGAAAAACGGTACGCCCCTGATCTTTGCATAGGCCGATGTTTTGAAAACCTGATAATTCAACAAAACTTTTGCCCAATATCCCCTTACGCATAGCACACTGCAAAACTGGTGAGTCAACTTGACTCTCTCCGAAATAGGCTTTTCCGGACTACACAAGTGAGTCAAAATTCGACTCCGTCAGAGTCAAATTTGACTCACTGCGCGACTCAGTTAGTCGAATGTGACTCTGGCGGAGTCGAATTTTTACTCAGTTTGTGTAGTCCGGAAAAGCCTATTTCGGAAAGAGTCAATTTGAGTCACCATTTTTTGCAGTGCAGGTTCCGAGCAAAATCAAGAACTTTAAGCATAAGCTTGAATCAGTCTTTTGTTAGCCTAAATATTCAGTTGTGCCTAAGCCTAAGTGAGCCTAAGAGAAGCGTAAGTTTAAACGAACGCCTACACACTTATCTTGGTTTTGTGGGGGTAAACAAGATAACTCTCGGCTCTTGTACGCTTTTCCCACAGCTCGGGTCTGTAGCCAAGGGGGACAGGGAAGCCAGCCATCTCTGGGAACACTTTGGCCTCCCTAGAAATTTTTTAACCTTGTTTGTAAATCACCGAAAACTTTTGTATGCTAAACTTGAAATAGTTTTACACCCCCCAACTACCAGGTTGAGCTAGCTACGGGCCTGCCACAGCTGCGCTTAAACACTTTTATCTATGCCTAAGTTTTCGCCTAAGCCCTAATCTTAAATATAGGGGGTAAATGTACAAGTACCTAACTCAATTGTATCCAATCACTAGCGATTATACTTGACTAAACTGGAAAAGATTATTCACTAGCTATGAAACCCTGGTACATATTTCTATTTGAATTGGTGAATTTTTGCTCCAATAGAATTCTGGTTTTACCATTTTAGACCATCAATTCTACCACAAATGGGCCCTTCTTACGGATCCAGAAGATTTGGTTTCTGGCCCCAAAGGTTACGTCAAATGTAACATATCAGTATCTGGTAAAGGCGAAACAGTGAAGGTAATCACGCTATATGCCATGTGCTGAAAGCAACGATTCTACGAAATGTTGCTTGTTCGGCACAGCGCAAATAACATACTGCTGGAGAAAATTGTTAATTTCAAGCAATAATATTGTAACCAGGGATCGACCGGATATTTATTTTACAGGATACCGGAACCGGAGCGGATGGTAATTTTAGTGCCGGAACCGGAACCGGATGTTAACCGAATATAGGGTATAAATTTGTACACTGTTGAAAGTATTTGTGTACATAAGATTTGGCTTATATTTTTCATTCCATGCCAGTGTCCGCTGTTGGCTTGTCCGAAATTGAAGTCGTTGCAAAATATCTAGTATATATTTCGACATGTAAACAGCAGTTTTATGATATTTGGAACCACAACTGCAAATATCCAGTATTCGGTCGGTTGATACCGGATGCCGGAACCGGATACCGATGTCGCTTTCTATCGGATTTTAAACAAGAACCGGATATCCGGTCGAACCCTGATGGTAACCAAGTGAAATTTCTTACAAAACATATTTAGCATTAAAACTTTACCATTGTAAGTTAAGTACTATTTCATCAGATTTTGTCAGACGCTGCGACAATTTTTCATACACGAGAACAGCTTCATCTCGTATACACAATTATATGTAAAGCAGGATACATATGCAAATAAAAAGAAGAGAACAAACATCTAAACGCGACCTCGCTGAGACGAAGTCGCGAAAAACAAAATGAAAATTAAAATATTTTGTTTTGTATCAAACTTTAGAAACGTGAACGTTTAGCATAGTCGATTCAGGTGAAAAATCAGCCGACCCCCCCAGAGGCAACAGTCACAGAACCTGTAACTTCAAACGGAACGTGGTGAGGAAACCGATTTTGGCTGGTGAAGGATAACGGAAACGGCCGCAATGGAAAACTTGCTCCGTTTCAAAAATGTTCCAAAAGATATTTGATAAAAATAGCAAAATACTGTAGTGACCTGAATAAGAAGGGGGCTGATATTTATTTGGCCTCTCCTGAGGGTTCCCCCTTGTTATTCTGTTACGGACTGCTAATTTATTTAACCCGCGCTCCGCCACCCTTCGTTACTCATATATCCGGTACTGCAATTATCCGTTCAATTAAACGTTTATTTGTCTTGTGTCAATAGCTTGAGCGATAATACAAGGTTATACTTAGGAATGTACTTTCAAAATTTAAGTACGCTTTAATGTTTCGAACTCAAATTATTTGGTCCTGGAGTCATTTATGCGGTACAATAGAGATAATTGACATTTATGGACTCTAATTAGGGTTCAGGGACTCTATCCGCTTACGGACTTATATTAGGGATACGGACTCCTATTGATTGGGACTCAAAATGGGGACCCCACCCCCTCTTACTACTCCCCTCTTATTCGAACTACAACAGTAATTTAATATTTATTTTGTGTAAATTTTAAGAAAATGGAACTAATTAAATCATTTAAAACAAAAATTGTGCTGGTTTTTACAACATTTATTTCAGCCGCCTCCAAAATCAGACAAAGATGACGATGATATAGAAGCGTAAGTCGCAATTGGTTTCTGCATAAGGCTAATCTGCTATTCATTCCAATTACTAACTACAATATGTCATGAACATAGCCCAGGATTTCATTTCGGGATGCAATAACCTTGTCTAAAAGTGATTTGCCTGCGAGCGTAGGAAGTGAAAATTTTTTTAACCTCAAGAGCTTATTCTACCGTTTGTAAAACGCCTTTTCTCTAATGCTTTCAGGATTTCTGGATGGTATATATTCCTTATTTAAGCTGTATATGCCCCTGCTACCTATACAAGTTTGCTATTTGATTAGACTAAAGTTCCGCTTAGAAATTGGCCTAAATAGATTTTAGCGTAGCCTAGAGCATATATCCACTAGCCGATCCAGAGAAGTGGGGCCGGGGGAGGCGTGTACGACCCAAGTAGGCAAATCTTTTGCGATATAATGATAAGGTTCCAATCTTACAATTTTTCCACTTCAGAAAATTGGCATACATGTCACTTATAGCATGCAGTAAAAATTGCGTTTCGTAACTTTTGCCACCCCGGCACCCGTCAGAATTTTCTGGATCCGCCGCTACAATTATCGCCTATTTATTATACAAATATATGTGACGTCAGCTCGAGAAACTTTTTCGTGCCTTGGCAAAAATGAAAAAATTTCTAACCCCAAAAATCGTCAAAAAGCGGTATGGCCGCCATACCGATAGTGGTAAAAGTTACTTTTTTTTGCTCTTAATTTTAGCAATCTACTTATCCCGCAAGGTATTCAGACCGAACGGCAACGTGCAAAATACGCGATCAAGATTTACAAGGCAGAAGGATTACCGTCAACCAGCGCGAGTATTATGTCAAGTATGAAAAAAGCGATTGCAATTGACCCTGCAAAACCTTTTGTAGACCCGTATGTCGAAGTCACGTTTGTGGGCAAAACGGTACGATGGGATTGGATATTTTAGGCTCTGGTACACTTGCCTCCACAGTCGCGCTTAGGCTGAGACGTAAGCATAGGTTTCGGTTTAGGTAAAGGCTTAGGTTAAGGAAATGGCTTAGGTTTATGTAAAGGCTTAGGTTAAGGAAATGGCTTAGGTTTAGGTAAAGGCTTAGGTTAAGGAAATGGCTTAGGTTTAGGTAAAGGCTTAGGTTTATTAAAAGTGTTAGATTTTTGAGAAAGCTTAGGTTTAGGAAAAAGATTAAGGAAAAGTCATATGTTTAGGAAAAGGCACACGTTTAGGAAAAGGCTGTGGTTTACTAAAAAGAGTATGTTTGTCAAAAAGGCGTGGGTTTAGGAAAAGGCTTAGGTTTAGGAAAAGGCTTCGGTTTAGGAAAAGGCTTAGATTTAGAGAAAAGGCTTACGTTTAGGAAAAGGTTAAGGTTTAGGAAAAAGCGTAGGCTTAGAAAACAGCTTATGTTTTGGGAAAGGCTTAGATTTGGGAAAGGCATATATGCCTAACCCCTTTAGCTTTTGCCAAGATTGTATGTTGTTTACCGGATATGCCATAAGCATTTCGACTCAATCGACAGGCATCGTAGTTGTTATAATATAAAATTAAAAGTTTTCCGTTTTTGGGTGACAAAGCGTTATGATTGCTGTTTTAACAGGGCAAATTATTTAGTTTCTTCGGCCGTATTCTCAATTGTGTGTAGCACCTATCACCATTCGATGACGAAGTTTGTAATTTTCGACCGAATGAACAGACAAATTCAAAATTTGGCACATTTTCTGCTTTCTATTTATCCTGCAACGAAATAGAATTTCACAGCTGTAGCTTTCGCAGTCGATTCGTCTCAGAATCTGTTACTTGCTGGTAAAACGTTCGGTCCTGTAGCCAACTCAGCTAACTAGGGGTGGCTAAATATTTTTCAGAAGGTGCATACAAGAGTTTTTGGTGACTTACAAGCAAGGTTGATCTTTTTTAGGGGCTGTACTAAAACTCTTCCAGGGGAGCTTAGCCACCCTAGGCCTCCTTTTGGCTAGAGCCCAAAATAGGTCCTACACACCATTGAGAATACGGTTCCTTGAGAGTTGCGCTGACCAAATTTTAATTTCAGGGCAAAACTTCGGTCAAACGCAACACGATCAGTCCGGTATGGAACGAACAACTGGTGTTCACTGAAATGTTTCCGCCTTTAGTTCGAAGGATTAAAATACAAATTCGCGACGATTCAATTAACAAAGATGTCCTGGCGACACACTTTTTAGATATTTCAGCGATGTCTGATGAAGGAAAACGAGGTATTCATTAGGGGTGGTAGGCAAGCCCGTAGCAAGGGGAAGGGGTAGGGGGTCTCAGCTCCTCCCTAGCAGAATTTTGCGCCGTAGAAATTCTCAACTTTGCTTGTAAGTGAACAAAAACCCTTCTACGCTCCGCTTGAAAATTTTTTGGCCCCACTAGCAAGGTGAGCTGGCTACGGGCCTGGTGGTAAGAAGTTCCACCCATGTTTAGAACAGGCCCAGTTAAAGTTGTAAGTGTAAGGATCGCACAATGCGTGTCGTGTGGCGCTGTCCGTCGCCGTCCGTTGGCGTACGTCGTGGTCCGTCATCGTACGCTATCATTTTCATACGGCAACGGATGATGTCGCACGGTAACATGCGGCAATGTACATCAACGAACGGTGACGGACCACGCCGTATGGCGACGGACTGTTCCTGAAGTTTTTTAAAAAATGTATATCGCCACCCTACAGCGTTCACTTCCAACCAGAGGTTCATGTTTAGGCTTAGGCTTCGATCGTTAGGCTCGCTTAGACGTAGGCTTATATTCTTATGATTATGGCCAGGGGCTAAGGTTTTGTTTCAAGCGTAGGCTTCGATCTGTTAGGCTAATGCTTAGCAACACTGTATCTATCGAATTGTAGATATTTTAGAACCACTAAATGGTCAACGAACTCTATTTTAATGTTTGTTGTGGTTTCAAAAATCTCAGGAGCGAAACTGGGATGAACGGCGCGGGGGTGTGCGGGATTTTAGCTTTAACAACTTTTTGAAAAAACACTATTTAGGTACCAAACGATTTTCACAGTTAAGTGGTGTATTTGAACACGACGATAACGGTAAGACTGGTTAAAATCTTTAAACGGTGACAGTTTCCGCCATAGTCACAAGAAACTGTTCCACTTCTTCTATAGTTTTCGGGGTATTCTAATTTTTCATCTAAACTACAAATTTTCTAAATGAATGAAACATTTGTTCTCCTATATTCTCATTGGGTGACGGCAATATAGAGTATTGTAGCAGGGCCGACGTTTGGATAGTCGCCCCACCTGGCAAATAATTTCGAAGGGGTTACTATAAATGTTTCACAGCTTTATAACTTTGTGGTCTGTGAAAAATTTTTTAGTTTGCAGATGGGCCCCGCAAGGTTCGGTCAGCCTCCCAACTGGAGGGGGGGGGGGTTGTCGGGCGCATCCGCTGGCGCTGTATACTAAAGCATGTATTCTTAATCGCGTGCAGCGCCTATTTTTTGTTTAGTAAAAGGGTTTCAACGAGGTTAATTTATGGCAGTTTACGAGGTTTTATTTTGTTGCAAATAAGCTAATTGCCTAAAAGAACTGGTGTCTAGGACGGGTTTCGAACAAAATCTAAAGGTTCAAGTCTAACCGTGAATTCGAACCTAAACCGAAAATTGAAATCTTAAATTTGAATGAAAAGTTAAGGGATGCACGTTCGATCGGGTTCTGTTCTATGTATTTGTTAAATTTTTAAACTTTTCATATGCTGATTTGAAATTTAAAAACTTATTTAAATTTGTGGCCATCCCCAGCTGCCAGTACATTGTGAGACATAAGCAAAGCTATTACTATAAGAAAAAAGTCTTGAGTTCCGAAATGTTTTACTGACGATAGCTGCTGCACACATTTGAGAAATATGATTTCTATTGAACTTGGCGATTCAGTAACTAATTGTCATGTATGAAAGAGGTTTTTACGGTTGTGATGTTCTCCACGCGGTATACATACATATATATCTATGTATAGATAGATAGGTACACAAATAGGTATGTATATGTACATATGTATGTGTGTATAAATATGTGTATATGTTGTGCCCCAAACCGCTATTTGCCCCAGCTGGCAACTGGAGCGTCCCAAATGACAACTGCTGTTTGGGACAACCCAAACAACCACTGGAGTACAAATGGTTTTGATTGGAGGATTGTACAGATAAAAGAGCTGCAGGAATGCAAACTGTTTGTGATTGGTTGCTCAGGCTTGATTGTGTTCGAAAAAACTGATTTGTATAATAATTTTTTTGCTTCACCATATTCGCAAGTATAAATTAAACAAATTAAACAAGGTTTATAAAGTATACACACAAAGCTGTGTGAGCTCGTGCTGTAATGTTTAATCTAATAAAACGTTATGTGTGAATAATGCTGTTTTTATTTCTGTTGTTTTGACTAGCCAATCATATCGCGTATCCGTAATCCGTCATCCCATATAAACCTTGTTCAATTGATAGCTTGCAAATATGGTGAGGCAAATAATTACTGTGCAAGACAGTTTTATCGAATATAGTCAAGGTTGAACAACCAATCAAAATTAGTTTGCATTCCAGTAGTTACTTGCACTGTTCCGAACAGCAGTTGTCGTTGGAGACGTTCCAGTTGCCAACTGGGTCAAATAGCTGTTTCAGGCCAGACATATTTCATGCCCATATTTAATACTAAAGCATGCAAAAATTTCTTTTTAACTTATTCTCGGACAATTGGGTACACTTTTTATATCAATTCTATTCTCGCGTAAAGGCTTGATTGCCAATTTGAATGATATTATTTTTGACCGAAAATAAATATTTCAGGGTTTCTTCCAACATACGGCCCGGCATACATCAATATGTACGGTTCGACGAGAGACTCAAGTGTTCTTGGTGATAAAACAACAGCTTTAAATTCTGGAATCGGAGAAGGTATGAGCAGTGTTCTATGATGACCTTTAGACAAGAGTATGCAACTTGCGTATAATTTTGCGTAAGTAAAAAATGTATCCAGTGCGCGTTGCGTTTTTGAATTATCATGCTCTATTACAGGGGGTACACGTCACGTCATTGAGAATACATGTAAATTTTTGAGAAAAACGATAATTTTGCCGAACATATGAAATGTGAGCATTGTGCTCACTTAGTTAAAGATATCGCAGATTTTACCAAATTAGGCAAACCTGCAATGGCATTATCTACGATATATACAACACTGAATGTACCCAGTTGCATACTTTTGTCTGAACAGCGTTATCTATAATTAGTATAAGAAAAAGGCTGTCGAAGGGATTTGGAAATGTTTGAAAATTATTAAATTTTATAACCAGAAACTACTTGAAATTCATAACCAGAAAATAATTGCAATTTAAGTGCACCGAAAACTAGAAAACTATAAAACATTACTCAATAACAGATATATAAACTAAATGGGGCCAGTCTTCACATTTTTCTTTGTGGTTTTTGGTTTTCAGGCGTAGCGTATCGCGGAAGACTTTTGATCAGTTTCCGGTGTGATCTGATTGAAAATGTTACCGAAATACCGCCGGAACCTGTGCTGGAACATTGTTTAGCAATCTCAGAGGTGAGGGGCCCAAGTTCCTTTTAGGACCGCCCCGTTTTCCAGTGGGACTATAAAAAAGTAGGCTAAGATTTTAGACTACATTTTTTCTTAGGCTTAGTCTCAAGCTTGCAGTTTAATGAAGTTTTGCGTCCACGGTAAAACTTAAAAGTTTGCCTCGGCTAAAATCTGTGAATTTCTACCCGCGTGATAAAAATCTTTACCTGCGGGTATACGCGTGTGTGAAGTTTTTTACCCGACTAGCGTTTATCCGCGTTGTAGAAAAAGGTAGTTCGAGTACCTTGAGCCATTTTAAATTTTAATATTGCGTCACCTTTACTGGTTTTGTTTCAGGCCAGTTTGGGTAAAATGGAGGAATTTTTTCTCTTCGCATGCATAATGGATGTCAGCATGATTGACAAAAAGTTCTCTGGGCAAAGCTTGTCCGTTGAAATAAGTATGGGTAAGTCAATATATATATTCACGTGCTAAATAAATAAATACATAAATCAATCAATAAATAATATATATAAGAGGGCACTTTTTTATAAACTTTCTCTATAAAAATTTGTCCGGGGAGAACATTTTTATATGATATTTTGCCCGGTGGGGCATATTTTCATGGGAGAAGCAAAATTTTTTGCACCACCGTCATTATGGGGATATCAGTTTATGTCTAACTTATAAGCTTGTGATAGGTGTTATACACGTTTGAGAATTCAAGTATACGTCAAATTATTTGGTTTCAGGTAACGCAGGTTTGCCCGAAGGACAGCCAGATCTGAACCAGTTGGTCGTCGCTGATGATGGAAGCCAAAGCGAAACGCTTTTGGATTCAGCTTGGCGAAGTGGAACACCTGCTCTGAAACCAGTTACCAGGTTTAAATATTGATTCATTAGGCCAATGGTTTGTTCAAAAGATATAAGGGGATTAACAATTTTCACCTTTTTTCTCTTTTATATTGAAACGTTTTGTGTTCAATTGACTAAGAGATTATGATACTTAAGAGTGCAACGCTTGGCTGGTTTCAATTTAATTGTGTGAAGCATCATGCGAGCATCTTTTGCGATGACCCACCCAATTGCCGGGGGGGGGCAGGTCAAAAACTAATTTCTTCGTTAAATAAAGCAGCGATCTCGTATCGTAAAATGTACACAAAATGCGGCATTGTTTGTTTGTCTTTATTTTGTTTGCTGATTTTGCCGTCGCGAGGGGTATCATCAGATTAAGACCCCGTGATACTACGAAAAATAACAACTAATATTTGGAAGTGTCACACTTTATCCAGGTTATTGCACTATTGGCGATACCGAGAGTCGATGAAGACTCTATATCAGAGTATGCAACTAACCTGATTTCGCATGGTTGAGAACAAAATCAGGTTAGTTGCATAGTTTGATTTAATAAAGTCTTCATCGATACTTGGTGATACCAAGAGTCCATGAAGACTCTAATAATCAGAGTATACAACTAACCTGATTCCGCATCGACCAAAACAAAATCACGTTACGATTATTAGGAGTGTAGATTTGTTAGCATATCCCAGTTCTGGTTTAAACAAAAAACAGAATCTGAAATAAATTTCAAAATTACTAAAACTTCCGTCCAGTTCAACTGGTGCAAAATGAAACCAGCTTGAGGATACAGTTCAAAATAATTAAAATATTTAACCAAGAGTGGATGATCAAATAAGAGTGCGCAACTTTGTACATTCTGTGTACAAATCAATGTATCTAGTGCACGTTGCGTTTTTGACGACCCCCGTTATTTATGGGAGTCTGTATGCTGTTTCGTATAATACTCTCTAGCAAAGTGTAACCCTCTTGTGTTATTACGATAGCATTTACAACCCCTAATCACCGGTGCAACGGCCGGTGGTATATTTTGTACCACACAAATTTTGATAGTTGCACACTTTTGTTAAAGAGGGTTCATCCACGTTTGATGTAACCGTCCAAAATCATAAATTAAAACTCCAGTTCTGATTCAGGTTCCAGTGAAAAAATATAATCCCTATTTTGAATATATATTTTTTATTACGATTTGAACCCTAAATAGTTTGATAGTTTTTCAGAGACCAATCGTACTGTTCGATACCGTACGTTGAAGATAAACCGTGCGTATATATTCGAGCGAACTGGTGTGATCAAAGACGTCGACTGTTCAACTGTAACGCACTGAAACGAATTCACGAAAAACTAGTAAGTCGTAGAATAAATACCTGTAAATGGGTTAAAATTGAAAAATCTTATCTTAATTTAATAAGTAAGCATGGCTGAAATATTTTTTAACCGTGCGTATATATTCGAGCGAACTGGTGTGATTAAAGACGTCGACTACTCAACTGTAACGCACTGAAACGAATTCACGAAAAACTAGTAAGTCGTAGAATAAATACCTGTAAATGGGTTAAAATTGAAAAATCTTATCTTAATTTAATAAGTAAGCATGGCTGAAATATTTTTTAACCGTGCGTATATATTCGAGCGAACTGGTGTGATCAAAGACGTCGACTATTCAACTGTAACGCACTGAAACGAATTCACGAAAAACTAGTAAGTCGTAGAATAAATACCTGTAAATGGGTTAAAATTGAAAAATCTTATCTTAATTTAATAAGTAAGCATGGCTGAAATATTTTTTAACCGTGCGTATATATTCGAGCGAACTGGTGTGATCAAAGACGTCGACTGTTCAACTGTAACGCACTGAAACGAATTCACGAAAAACTAGTAAGTCGTAGAATAAATACCTGTAAATGGGTTAAAATTGAAAAATCTTATCTTAATTTAATAAGTAAGCATGGCTGAAATATTTTTTAACCGTGCGTATATATTCGAGCGAACTGGTGTGATCAAAGACGTCGACTGTTCAACTGTAACGCACTGAAACGAATTCACGAAAAACTAGTAAGTCGTAGAATAAATACCTGTAAATGGGTTAAAATTGAAAAATCTTATCTTAATTTAATAAGTAAGCATGGCTGAAATATTTTTTAACCGTGCGTATATATTCGAGCGAACTGGTGTGATCAAAGACGTCGACTATTCAACTGTAACGCACTGAAACGAATTCACGAAAAACTAGTAAGTCGTAGAATAAATACCTGTAAATGGGTTAAAATTGAAAAATCTTATCTTAATTTAATAAGTAAGCTTGGCTGAAATATTTTTTACTGCCGTGTATCATATCCGTGATGTCAAAATGCGAACTGTAAGGGTTGCGATATTCTTGTGCTGACGTCCGGCCCCGTCTATTACCCAAAATATTGAAACATTCTATTACGCTTTGCGACACTTTTTAGCGAATTTAGCTATTAAAACCCTGAGCTGTTAAAACCGTGTATTTATTTCAGCCAATCCGAATTTGAGAAGTCAACGCTAAGGAATTGGCTGAAAGATATGAAAGTTGTAAGAAATTTATTTTAGCCAATCCAAATTTGAGGTGTCATGGGTAAGGATTTGGCTAAAAAACACTGTTTGAAAGATATGAAAATTGTAAAAAATATATTTCAGGCAATCAAAATTCTAAGAGTCGTGGAGTAAGATATGGTTAAAAATAAATCACTCTTTCAAACATATGAATGTTGTTTGACAACTTTTCAATGATTTCAGGAAACAGGCCTTATGGACGTCGGGTACGCACTGGACCGTGAAATTGTGAACGCTGAAATGCATTTGAAATTTGTTCTTGAGTCGTTCACGAACGAATGCGGGTAAGGGTGGCACTATACTTTTCAAAAAAATTGATAATATCGTCCGGCGCTGTATGTCGCCGTCCGTCGGCGCTACGTCACCGTGCGGTACGACCACCGAAGTACAGCGACGGACCTGCGATATACGGCGACGAACGGCGCCGCATAATGCAGGTGAACACCTACTGTCGCAAATTCCTGAAGGAATGACAAAAAATCGACCATTTTCGCAGGCATTAATTTAGGCTCTCCTACTTGAAAACCCTAAAGATATTTCACTGGCTGCGCTAGTTCAAAAATGATTTGTGGCAACGTACAGATAACTTATATCCCAAAATATTCAACTCCTCGTTCAACCCCTCATATACGTATTCTATCATTTGTTTTCAATTTTTCCCGTTTTTCAATTCTCTACATCCCCCCGAGAATTTGCCTCTTCCCTGAAATCAAATTAAAATTATTACGAACTTCCGGCGGAACTTTTTGCAAGTTGTGAAAAACTACATTAGCTACGAGTATATTTTGATTTTGAGGACTTAACTCAGTGAACTTTTAAGATTGAATTTTATATAACTTGCAATACCGTTCGAAAAACTTAAAAATATTTGTTTGCGGGTGAGTGAGTGAATCGCTCGTTGGTAATTGAGTAAATCTCATTTTATACTATCATCTTAATAATTTTTTTCTCGCTTTAAAACAGTTTGGGTCCCGTTTGCAGTAGCAAAAAACTTGTCATGTCAAAATTGTTAAAATTATAAATAATTTTTAATTATTTACAGACGATATTTGGTGATCGTGAAAACGTACAGCAATCAAGGCAGCGGTCAAAACAAACTTGATAAAGAACGTTTTAAACTTTGCGAACGAGAAATTGTAAGTTCCGCGCGAGCCTGTAGTCAGAGGGAAGCCACGGAAGCTTAGTCCCTCTGGAAGAATTTTGACCCCGCATAGAACATTTTTGCTGTCGCTTGTAAGTCACCGAAAACCTTTGTATGCCCCTAAAGCTTTAGGTGTTCATTTCAATATTTAGAAATGCAACTGAAACAAAGTTTATCTGTTTATAGACAATGTACCTAGAAATTTTTTGTTGTATTTTAATATCTTATACAGTATGGGTTGCGCTATACTTTTTTGTCGTGCGGTGCCGCGCGGAGCCGTCCGCCACCGTGCGGTATCGTACGCAAATAACTCACGTACAATAACGTATGGTGACGGACGGTGACGGACGGCGCCGTACGGGTGGCACACTGACGGACGGCGTCGGACGTCAAGTATAGTGCAACCCTAACAGTGGTAGTGTCAGGGCGTGACAACATCAAATTTACTTAATCCGACTCCCCTGGTTGCAGGTTTTTCTCAATTTCTGGCCTATTTAAATTGGAGTCATTTCGTTTCAAAATTTTTAGTTTTTTTTTCGTTTCAGAGTAATATTTCAAATGGAGCGCGCAACATTCGACTGTCGGTGACTGAAGATAACGCTCCAGAAAAGCTGAGGGAAGCTCAACAATTTTTGCCGCGAATACGGAAATTAATATTTGAGGTATGGAATTGTCACAGTTTTATTATCTATTTTTTATGCTTTATTTTGAAGTAAGAAGACTTATAAAGACTGCGGTAGATTGTATCTGCAGAGTGGTAACTTTGAAATATTAAAAAATTTCCTGTAACTTCAACTTTAAAAAACATTGAAGCAGAAATATATTCAGAAAATCTGTAGAAAATTGAAAATATATACTTTATTAAGAAGCAGCTTAAGTTCCGCAAGTAAATACCTAATAACCCTACTGTTATAAAAAAAGTTGAAAAAATTATTGTGAGGACTTAAATTGATCATCCGTCTATTACCATTAGTATGTCGTCTTCTTGTTGTTTTAGCCTCAACATTCTCTACCGGATGTGTTCCTGTGGCTTGTATCCGGTAGCAAACGGCTGGCTTATCAACGCTTTCCGGTTGAAGATTTGATTTATTCTGCAAATGAATTAGAACGTGGGAAATTGTGCAGCGATATACAAAGTTTTTTCTTGAAGGTATCATTATTAAGCTAGAAATTTTAAGCCCGATACACTCGCGCAAGTTTTTGCAGAAAAACTCGCTCATGCAACTTGCATACGCAAGGTTGGCCACAAAATAGTTTTGAAGGTCTTGCAGCTGCAAATTATGCAATGGAATTCGTGATAATAAATATAATTCGCAAGTGTGAACGCAATTGCAAGTCGCTTGAATACTTTGCACCTGCATTTTGATTGGCCAATCGGAAGATATGTTGTTGAGTGCTTCTGAATTAATTCAGATTTCATATAAATTCATCTCAAGATTCATAAAAAAGCCCTATTCATACGTGCAAGCTTTTGCTGCGAGAACTTGCAGCTGCAAATTGCGCGCAAAACTTGCATTTTTTCATCAGCCAATGAGAAAGCGGGTGCAATAAGTTCATTGAAATTGCATAGTTATTCACACGTGTGAACTAAATTTCTACTTCGATTTTTAATGAATTATTTGCAAGCTGCAAGTTTTTCGAACGGGATTTTGGAAAAAACTTGCCAGTGTAAGTTGCTGCTACAAGTTCTCGTAGCAAAAATTTGCACGTGTGAATAGGGCTTAAAAGTAATGTTTCCTTGCTAATACTTGCAGCTGCAAGAAACTAGAGTAAGTTGCATTTGCGAGTTCTTGCTGCAAAAACTTTCACGTGTGTGAGTGAACGAGTCTTTAGTTTGGATCTAACTCTTACCTGCTTTTGAAGATAGTTTGAAATTTTAGATTAAATTTAGTTTTAGCGATCATTTCATTTTCTATTTCCTGAGTATTCATGATTACGTTTCGGAAACAAATAACTCGAACGACCACAATAACAAGCAAGCGTAGCTCACGACGAAAAAAATTTGGCCGCTATTAAATAAGTTGGTGAATTCTAAAAATGATTAAAGTGTAGATTATTCTGACCAGGTCCAAATTTCTGTCATCTCATCTTATATAAATCCATAATGTCAATAGTTAAGTATTGAAGCTTAAAGACAGTAATTGAAAAAATTTTCCATTCAATACAGAAGTGGATAATTATGTTTTTCCATGATATATAATAATTCGAGAGCTTGGCTTGTGTCTCATGAGTTTACAGATGTTAATTGTGTTACATTTAATGCTAACACATTCATTTTTCGGGACAATGTTATTTCGAGGGGCGTAACAGTAGTACAAGCACATTCGTTAGCCTAAGCCTAGGCGTCAATGTTAATATAAGCCTTTAATTAAGCCTGGGAATCCTAAGAAGTTTAAACCTAAACAATAAAATTAGTCTAAAGCTTAGGCTTATTCTATTGGGGTCCCGCTGAAAAACGGTACGTCCTTCAAAGTAACATGTGCCGTTTTGTGTGTGGTTAGTGGTTTAGTGCTTGTGTCTATGATTTTAAAGGTGCATTATGCAAAAATCTCGGGCGGAACGTTTTTCTGTGGGACTGCAATAGAGTAAGCTTAAGCTTTAGGCTAATTTTTTTGTTAGCTTGGGCTTAGGCTTGGGTATATATTGGCCCAATCATTTTTGTGTATTAATTATTGTTTTAGATTCCTGGTGGCCGCGGACAAGATCTTAACGTTACTCAAGCGCATGTAACAACATATTTATGGCTCGGACTCGATAAACACAAAGCTGGTTACTATACGGGTTTGACCAAAGGATACCTGAGGACCCCGGAAATTGAAGAGTCCGATAAACCGGGGGGAATACCCCCTGCGTTTGTTACATATCAAGGTAGGCACGAAAGTAACGTACGCGAGTTATGTGTTCCGAAGAACTGTAAATAAAGTAAACATTGGTTCTAGGCTTTATAGTATTTTTTCGCTTAGGCTTCTCAGCCCAGGATGCAAGTTATTTGTCCTGAAGGACTGCAAATAGAGTAGGCTTAGCTTTTATGTTTTAGACTATTTTTTGCTTAGTCATAGGCTCAGGATGTAAGTTATGTGTTCTGAAATCTCTTAATAGAGTAGGCTTTGGTTTTTAGCTTTAGACGATTTCTACGCTAAGACTTAGGATCAGTGTTTGGCCTAGGCTTGGTCATACACTTTTCCATCCTTACACTAAGTTTTAGGCCCAGTAGTAGCCTGAGACTAAAGATAACGCCTCTCGTAGTAATATTGGCCCAATTTTAACACGTCTTAGGTCAAGTTTCGAGCTGTTTTAGCGAAAAGGATTGGAAATTGCTTCAAAATGCTGATGGACTCTCGCGTAGAGAAGTAGTCAGCATTTTTGTACGAGCGAGGGAAATTTTTTGATCTCTTGAAACCAGCTGATTATTGTGTAGAATATGCATTTATATTATAACTCCACAAATTTCAGGAATACATAACAGAGATAGAAGTGGGCACTGCGGAAGCAGTTTAGGGTGGGCGCATCAAAACGCGAAATATTTTTTTTGAAAATTTTAGAACGAAATACGTATGAACTACGATGTCACATGTATCTGGCACGAGATCTGATTGGATTGGACGAAAGCGGACTCAGTGACCCGTTTGCGCGAGTAATTTTCGAAGGTCATTCATCGTCAACTCAGGTATCAATTGCTAGAGTTATCGGGTAAGCTGAAGGTTAAGACTAGGTACAAAATTACTTTTGGGCCAAGTCGTCGTGCTAGTATTATGATTAGCATTAGGTTTAGACTTAGTCATGGGTTAGATAAGGACGTAGCTATACGCTTGGGCTTAGGGTTACGCTTAACAGTATGATTTAAGTCTCGTAATTAAATCCACGTTTATATCATTCTATGCTCGTTTGGCAATATGTACAATTCCACGATAACCACTTAGACCTTTCAAGATAGAAAGTATTTCAGGTAATTGAAGAAACACTAAATCCAGCGTGGGATCAAACAGTTATCCTGTCACCAATTACTCTGTACGGTGATCCGGAAGATATTCAAGCAAGTGCTCCACCGATTGTGATACAAATTTACGATCAGGATCAGTTGGTAAGTGAACATCTTTTTTTATTTCATTTTATTGTTTTTCGCGACCTCGTCCCAACAAAGGTCGTGTTTAGATGGTTTTTCGTTTCTTTTTTCATTTGCATATGCATTTTGCAATTCATATTCATGTATAAACAAGATAACGGTGTAGTTATATACCTACTTTCTAAAAACTTAAACTTAAATTATAGCTTAACTAAACTTGAATATTAGTTTAACTTAAATGGCTGGACGGACTAACTGAACTAAAATAAGTATAACTTAGACTAACATATTTTAAGTTTAACACTAGTTTAAGTTAAACATATTTTTGATTTGTGTAACAAGGGAAGCGACGAAATTATATGTATCTAAGAATTCATTAAGTTTAGCTTAAACTAGATTTTAAACGAGCTTACGCGTAAACCAATCATTTAGTCATTTAGCTTATTTAATCTAGAAAGTAAGTTTAATGCTGCTGAATTAGCTGAAGTTTAAATGAAGATAGTTCAAGGTTTTAGAGAGTATATATTATAAAATATTTTAAGTATTATACATCACATATGTAATAGGCGAATAATAAGCTATAATGTCATCGTTTTTGCTAACCGTTTGTGGCATTTTGGTTTTTATCCCTGTTTAGCCACAATGAGATAGGGTGACGAAATACCTGTTCAGGTTTCCAGATAAACTCGTTGTATTACTATTTAAGTTTCCTTTCACAGTTAAGTCACCAAAACATGCTTTATAGCCTGAAAAAATGTAGGAAAATGATCCTCGACGATTAATCTATATATTAAAGCTGAAACGCCCCACATACGTATTTTGGGCAACTTTCCAGCATTACTTTGTTTACAATAATTTCTTAAGAAATACACGTGATTGTTCTATAAAAGAAAATTTGCAAAGAAATTTTTGTGCTTTCGCTAACTTTTGCGCATTGCGCAAAGCTGGCAAACTGTAATTTTTTGAAAGCACAGAAATAAATTGCAAGGAATTTCACTTGTTACTCGTTTTTAGTTCTTTATTTCGTTATTATTCAAGTAATGTTTTAATTTTGTTGCTTTTTGATGTCTGGACAATGTTTAATACTGCAGGGGCGTAACATCAGCCTTTAGTTTAAGCTTACTCTATTGCTGTCTCACAGGAAAATATTAAGAGACGTTTTCAACATTAACGTAATGTAAACGGTTAATTTCCCCAGAGTCAATAATTTTCTCCTTAAAACTACCCTCAATTTACTAGCGGCAATTTTAATATTAGTGCGAAACGTTTAAAAATTTATAATACAACAAACCGCAGATAGAGATAAACATTAAATCTTAAAGGCATCAATTTGTTGTGGACGCTTAGCTATATTCCAACTTACTATCATCAGAAACGTGACCAATCACGCTATACTGCCAGTTACGATAGTGGACTGCTCTTCAACGGAAATTCAGGCACACTCAACTCACGTTCAAGTTACTTGGCGGACCCGTTCAGGGCATCGTACATTACAACCCCTATGCGTCGCCCTGTCCCTGATGCAGGGAACCCACTAATACGCGTGAGAAATAATTCACGATTATCATTCGGGGCTGCGAGAACTGCGTTGCTTAGAAACGAATGGTGCGAAAGGGTATGCTGTACGCGACCGTAGCCTTGTCCCATGTTGGTGTATTCCTTGAGCTTGCATGAATATTGCGTTCCGTGATTGGGACCAAAATGCGTTGCAGAGGCGGAGCTGGCCGACAAAAAAGCATTTAGGTTAACCGGCCGGCCGCCACAAAACGGCCGATTTTGGAGCATCTGAGCATTTTGTCCAATTATTACTTCATAGCCACAATTATTTCGAATGTGTGACAGCTGTGTAGCAGTTAAAAGTGAATTGTTGCGATAAAAGTAAGCATATCGCGGAGTTCCACAACGGAATTCTGATTCCGGCTGAAATTACGACAAAACTTGTATTGTGATTTTGATTCTATCGCAGTGTGAGAGCGATGCCGGAATTGTGGCATTTTCGGTGACATGTGTTTGTCAATCAGAATTATTTTGTATTCGGTTTTATCGTTAAAAAGGAACAAAACCACTAATATTCAAAATTTAAAATACCGGTTCCGATTCCGGTTTTGACAAGAAAATTCAATACCGACTCTGATTCCGATTCCGACAAAATTTTATTCCGTTGGAACTACACACGATACGTTATAAACAGCAAATTTCAGTTGCAATCATTATAAAAATACCATGTATTTTATAACATATTAAATGCAACCATGTTGTAAATGTGAACCGAAACCGCACAAGAAACCTACCGAGTCTCAAATGTACTGAAATTTGGTAGGCCAAAATTCAGCTTTAACCAAAAAGCCAGTGTTGCTTATAAAAATAACCTGAGACTAAACATTGTGAGATTTTAAATTTCACATTCGCGAAATAATTGTTAAACACTGTGCATTTGTCTTCATTTAGCTAGCGAGTGGTGAGTACTGGGAAATAGGTCTGTTTTAAACAATTCAATAAAATGACATGTCTGGGCAATTAAGAGTTAATATTTCAACTGCGGTTGAAATAACAAACTAAATCTAGCCATCAATTCAGAATCCGATTGAATCCCTACAGTGTTTTAATATTTGTGCTCGCTGCTTGCGTACTTGCAACTACACTGTTGGAAGAGGCTGTAAAGTTTCAGCTCGAACTCGTTGGAACCAAACACCCAAAGGTTAAGCGGGTTGAACTCGTGTAAGAAATTGGAAAATTTAATACTTTTAACAATGATTAGCCGTGTTTGAAATAACACCAGGCCCGTAGCCAGCCAATCTTGCTAGGGGGGGCTAAAAATTTTGCAGGAGGGGCATTTAAAGGTTTTTAGTGACTTACAAGCAAGATTGAAAATCTTCTAGGGGGCCAAAATTTTTTCCAGGGTCACTGTGCTTGGCTACGGGCCAGAATAACACGCGTTAATATTTGAAAATAACAACAAAACTTACATCAGTTTTAAGTGAATATTGAATATTACTTCATCTTAAGACCGGATGAAAGAAACAGCAACAAAGTCTTACAGTTGTTGACCCTTGTGTCCATGCAAATCATGGAAGTGAACGACAAATGTAAAAAACCTATTTATGCATATACTCTTAAATGTGTAGTTCTAATGGTATCATATTTATTGCAATGCATGCAACCTGCTTGCCTTTAAGTATAAAGGAAATTATTAATATGTCTACCATAATCGAGGCCGGCGTTAGGATAGTCAGGGCCCCCAAACAGGTCCAAGTGGCCTCCTGCTAAAACGTTTCACTGCTCTATAATTTCGTAGTCCGACAAAAAATTTTCAGTTTGCGAAGATGCGGCACCCCAAGGGTCGCCGCACGGCCCAATTGGGAGATTTGGTTGCGGTTCCGCCGGCACTGCCGACATAATTGTTTTCAAATTTCAAGCAATATTTTCCAGCTGTCAAAAATCACAATTGCCGATGTTAATATTTTGACGACAACTTTTGACCGTTTTGTCGTCAAATAAAACAAAAAGTTAAAACCTTTTGACGGAAATTAGCATTATTGTAAGGATAATACTTAGTACTTGTTTGTTATAAATTTTTTATGGCGAAAAACCGTTTATGTGTCATGTACTGGTGGCTTTAGGCTTAATCAAATAATATTTTTGATGACGACTTGGTTTAAAAGCACTTTGTTCCCGGGCACCTATTTCAGAGAAGCTTTGATTTTTCTGAAACCTCTAATATCCGATCAGCCGGCATTTGTTCAGGTGTTTAGAATTGCTATCAAGAATTTAAAATACCTTCTACGTATATCAGTAAAAAATTGGAGCTTATATTTTAACTCGAGAGAAAATGTTTTCTCTCTTTGACAGCGTGGCCCCCTGGTTTTTCACAATCCTATTTTTGACTTCCACGTACAAATTAGCATTGACGATTTGTATATCTTTACTATACATGTACATTACCGTGGTATTAGTTCCATTATTGTAATATCTTCTTGCGTTATAAATTTATGCATATTATGCTTGATGTCATATAATCTTGGTAAAGTGTCAACAGCTTGACATAACGGCCCTGTTAGGGTTGCGCTATACTTTTGTTGACGTGTGGCGCCGTGCGTCACCCACACGGTACCGTAAAGTGCCGTCCGTCAACCGTATAACGCCGTCCGTCGCCGTGCGGTAAGCGAATAAATCACGTACGATAACGTATGGTGACGGACGGCATCGGACGGGTGACGGACGGAGCCAAACGTCAAGTATATATAACGCAGCCCTTAATTGTCTCACGGTACGTCGGCGGTTTTTGTTTCAACCGGTTAGGGTGGAGACCCATTTAAGGGTGGGTTCCCCCAAAATTAGGAGTATGAGGGGTTGCTGCTCCGGCCAGTGCACGTAGGTATGCTGGATTCAACTCTTGCTTGGGAAATTGTTAAATTTTAGCCAGTAGAAATTTATTGACACGATTTAGTTCGATGAGCATCCAACGCTGTAAAAGTCCACCAACTAAACTTCTCGGTGTTTTTTTTATTTTTTTTCCCGAATTTACAAATTACACGTTTTTACAACATTAAAATTAATAGTAAAATTTTTTACAATTTTAAATTTTCGAAAACAATTTCCAAATAAGCAATTGATCCTCCAGACGCTAAAGATTTATCCCTAAAATTTCGGTTCGTTTTTCTTTTTTATCTACTGACGTTGCAGGCATATATTATGCGTAACAATAAATCACTGTTTTGCAAGCACAATATATTTTTCATATTTTTCAATTGTTAAATTTGAGCAAACCTGTAACGGTATGAAAATCTACCGAACACATGGTACTTGTTTACTTTACCCTCGTAATAGAAGTCGAAAGTTTATCTGAATGATCCCTAATAAAGTTGTTCGCTTTAAGCCTTCGCGTAGCCTTACGCATTGGCTTTGTGCTTATACGCCGAGACTTAGTTAGCTCAATTATATATTCGCACTTTGAGTTTGTGAACTGTTCAGTTTGCTTGGTGCTGTTAATTATTAAACCTGATTCATGCAACACAAATATTTATCCAGTCTCACTGACCCTTTTAGGGGCTGCTTGTTATTAAGAATGCGGTTATCTGAAAAAGAATTTTCTTATTTTGTTTGAAATTTTATGCGAAAAATTTATGAGTCAAACGTTAGCTAATTTGTCAAATGTTTACAATTTCCACGAAAAAACCCTTATTTATTATATATTAATAGAATCAAGAGTGCATGATACAAGAGTGAGCAACTCTTGGGGTTCCGCATGGTCCATAATGTACCACCGGGAGTTGCGTTTCTGGCCGTCCCTCTTTATTTAGCATGGAGCCACTGTCACATACAATAATTCCAAATTATATTATAATCGTAGCATTTTTGATGCCGAATACATAAACTACCATGGTTCGCATCGCACAGCTTGTAACCCTTTTAAATAAAATGTGGTACGATAAAAGCGTAACGCGTACCGAGTACATTATTTCCTGCACAGAATGAACCCAGTTGCATACACTTGTTGAAGTATGAATCATCCACTCTTGATAGAATTTTTAATTGCTTGAAAATTGATCTTACTTTCACGGAATTCTTACTATTTTTTGTGACGTTTTAGGGCAAAGCCGAATTTATGGGTCAAGCGTTGGCGACTTGCGTGGTCAAATTGACAAACGAATCATACAACAAACCAAAATTTCCACCGGTTTTGCAATGGCATCCAGTGTATCGTGGAAGCGAGCGATGTGGCGAACTGTTAGCTTCATTTGAATTACTTCAGGTACATTTTACTGAGGGCCGCGGTTACGGGGCAGTGAAGTGGTTGCTTTCGACGGTCATCTTCGCCACGGAAGGCACAAAATGTTTAAACCCTGTTTGATTTCTCTATTAAACAATTATTTGCTGTTCAATTGGTATTACCAAGAGTGAATGTTCCACCTTGTAGAAGAGTTTGCAACTTTCGCGTTAGTACACGGCCTAAAATATACCAGTGCGCGTTGCATTTTAGCCCGACCCCGCGTGATTCGGGGTGATTGTCACACTCGCACATACTTACATTGGTTAAGAAACGCATCACACAGAGCATTGTTGATTTTAGTCAATTAAAGCAAACTTGACTTCAACAAAAATAACCGGGTGACGTAGCCCAAAAACGCAACGCGCGCTGGTTACATTGTTTTGTACACAAAATGTACTCAGTTCCATACTCTTCTATAAGGTGGATTTCAGCCAATCTTGGTTTTACACAAAGTTGACGATATTCACAAAAGAATATGCAACACTTATTGGGTTTTGCATATTACAAAATGTTCCAGCGCACGTTGCGTTTTTTACCCGAGTTCAGCTTATTTTTGGAAGGTTAATGTCGCACGATTAGCACGTTATATAATACTTTTTTTCATAAAACATAACCCAGAGCAATGTAGATTGCCACGAACCTATACAATCATTTTTGTGTCATGCGAAATTTTCACGACCCCCTTATAAATGGGGCGGTGTGAAATAAGCCAGAAACACAACGTGCGCTTAATACCTTTCTTTGTACACTGAATGTATCTAGTTGCATACTCTTGTGTAAATAGCATTATTCGCTCTTACTTATACTAATTTGAAAACAAGAAAAGTTACATTTTTTGATTCTAAGTTCTTCAGAATAAAATATATTCTTTAAAATCGTAAAAAAACCCGCAATTGTTGCATTAAGTTCTTAAACAAAATATTTCTTCGTCGGTGTTCGGGGGAGGGGTGTGAGGCCACTTTCTGGTGCCACTTTCTTGTGTGAGAGGGTAACCTAGTGAAATATCTGTTACATATATCATGAGGATCATAGATCTGCCCGTTTCCTGTACAAGGGTAAGTAGTTGGATCCAGATATTACTGGCAGGGGTCCACCTGATATATAATAGTAAAAAGCTTGCAAGCGAAGCGAGTGAGAAACCATACCCAATTTTAGTTCTGATACAAAATTTTGGTTTTAGTCTCAGTTGGGGTACCGTGTCTGAGTCTTCCCATGGATCAACCATATAACTTACAATGAGAATCATTTGTTTTAGCTCGACAATGACGGTGGATGTCGCGAATACCCGGAATTGCCGGCGCCTAGTCGACAAGGCGAGCACGGGCCAATAATATCGGTGCCTGAAGGAATTCGACCAACGTTGAGTCGGTACAGAGTTGAGGTAGGTACACCAGTTTTTGCCAGTAAAGTCTTCAATCTTTCGTGCAACTTTTTGAAACTGCAACTTAAATGGGCAACTGTTTGCAGTATAGAACTTTTGTAACAGCGGTCCAAACTAAAATTTGCCCTTTACGACTATATTCTCCAGTGGTTAAAAGATTGTACGATGTAATCAACAGGTTTCGAATTACTTAGTCACTCCAGAAAAATAAGTTTAATCCCCAATCGACAGCAGCGCGATTTTTAGTTGTAGCAACACTGCCGAATTCCTTATTAACCTGTTGAATGCTTGAAAAAATAGTTTCGTCAAATATACCGTTAACACAGATGAAAATAGGTTAAAAAAAGTAAACGCTTTCACATTTAAACCAGATGATGCTTTGTTGAAATTGAATTTTGCCTGTAAGTTTACTATGCTTTTTAGAAGACACAGGCAATCTAAAATTGTAGCGATGCCCCAAACTTCGCGCAAATGTAAACTTTCAAATATTTGCAAAGGAATCTCAGATGTGCCTGGTTTAAGTCAGGGGCTAAACGCCACCGGGCAATTTGTCGTTAACCAATGCAGACCGCGCATCCTGGTGTCTCGAGTTTGCCGCCTCGTGATGTTGTGTCTCGCAGGCATAATTTTGATGCTTCTTTAATTTAAATCTAGACTCAGTAAGTGGGAGCGCAGGTGTCTGGTATGGAATATATACTTAAATGTGAAATATTGCCAAGTTTTAGGACATTTGTGAGCAGTGTAAAGTCACTGCTTAAACTTTAAAATTTGAAAAACGCATTAAAGTAAAATGTTGATACAATTAATAATATAACGGAGAAACATATAATTACCAAATGATATTTTTTGGGAATGTTTAAGGTGCTGTTTTGGGGGCTTCGAGATATGAAACGTATCAATTTGGTGTCAATTGACCGACCCCGGGTTGATATTGAATGCGCTGGCAAAACGATCAGTTCAAATGTGATCGCAAATTACAAAAAGAATCCAAATTTCACTGCAGCAGCAAAATCGTTTGATGTGGTAAGTATTCTATTTTAATAGCAGTGATGTCTTTAGGGCCCCCATACACCGCCAAATGGAAGGCAGCCCCTTATACCCAAGATGCCCTCCAGGCCCGTAGCCAGCTCATTTTGGTAGGGGAGGGGGCAAAAAAATTTTCAGGAGGGGCATTCAAGGGTTTTTAATGACTTTAACTCAAATTTGAAAATTTTCTAGGGGGGGGGGGCAAAATTTTTTCAGGGGGCTGAGCTCTTAAAAATATCTAAAACACGGAAATTTAGCAGTTGACTTCCAATTTGTGTTTTAATACAGAAATTCGCTCTGTGTTTTCGCTCGCTATCGCTGGCGACGAAAAAATAATTCTGTCTTGACACGAATAAGAGGGCGTTGTTTAGAGAGGCCCCCATTTTGAGTACTAATCAGTAGAAGACCGTATCTCTGATTAGAGACCGTTAGTGGATAAAGTCCATAAGTTCTATTTCGAGACGATAAACGGGACCAAAGCAGAATAATGGCAAATACCGTTAGTGGATAAAGTCCATAAGTTCTATTTCGAGTCCATAAACGGGACCAAAGCAGAATAATGGCCAATACCGTTCGTGGATAAAGTCCGTAAGTTATATTTCGAGTCCATAAACGGGACTAAAGCAGAATAATGGCCAATACGTTAGTGGATAAAGTCCATAAGTTCTATTTCGAGTCCATAAACGGGACCAAAGCAGAATAATGGCCAATACCGTTAGTGGATAAAGTCCATAAGTTCTATTTCGAGTCCATAATCGGGACCAAAGCAGAATAATGGCCAATACCGTTCGTGGATAAAGTCCGTAAGTTATATTTCGAGTCCATAAACGGGACTAAAGCAGAATAATGGCCAATACCGTTAGTGGATAAAGTCCATAAGTTCTATTTCGAGTCCATAAACGGGACCAAAGCAGAATAATGGCCAATACCGTTAGTGGATAAAGTCCATAAGTTCTATTTCGAGTCCATAATCGGGACCAAAGCAGAATAATGGCCAATACCGTTAGTGGATAAAGTCCATAAGTTCTATTTCGAGTCCATAAACGGGACCAAAGCAGAATAATGGGCTACACTGCTCAAATATGTAACGGATGCTCAGACATAACGCATAAACTATATTAAATCCAGAAAAACATAAACGAACATGACAAGGAACAGAAATGCTTCGAAGCATTGCCCAAAAAACTGATTATACAAAAGAAGGGTGCAAGGCCCAATGAAAATTAGATGAATTAAAAATAAATAACAGTCCGTAATCGAATAACAGGAGAAACCATGTGCAGAGACAAAACAAATATATGTCCCTCTTCATATTCTGACAACTATGAAACTGTAGTCATTTGGAAAACTTTCAACCTTTCTTAATGTTTGATGACCCTCGCATCGACTTTGAGGGGAGTCTCTCACAGGCTTCCGCCGGACTGGAATATAGTAAACTTAACCTTTAGACTAGTTTTTTTTTGCTTAGGCTAATAGGTATAGGCTTATCCTTAGGCTTACGCGTAGGTTTAAGCTTAGGCATAGGTTTGGGAATATGCTTATACCACTCTTACGGACCTGTTCTATACATTGGCACAGATTTCGCACGCCGCTGATTAATAACAGATATTTATTTGAGTAGCGAGTCTTTACTTGTAACAATTTCTGGTGTTGTGGTTCAAATAATTTATTTCAGTTCAACGCAACTTTAAAATTAAGACTCAATTGAGGTTGAAAATATTTGTTTATAATTTGTTTTGACGTTTAGGAACTTCCAGACGATCCAACATTTTGGCCGCCAATCAGCATTCGTTGTGTTGATTGCAAGAATTTTGGTCGATTTGTGCTAATTGGAAGTCATACAATTAATGCAATCGATAAGTATATGTATAAGCCTGAACATGCGGAAATTATAGGTAAATTTCGAGCGGCGAACACAACGAAGTATGACGGCTTATGCCCCCCTCCTGAAATTTCTAGAAAATCTCGAAAAATACACTTTTACAGGCTATTATATTAATCTTGATGGTGAAACAATTTTCTCGATCGCTACTTTGGCTCGCTAAAACTTTTAGGCGTAGTTGTCCCCTCGCGAAATAAAAGTCTGGCTACTCCGCTGGTAATTTCAAACAACGGTTTGCCTAAAGTCATTTTAAAACAGGTCAATAATCTGGGTACAAAAATGCGAAAGTACATTCAAATCAAACATACACCGGTCGAAGTATAATCAAGGTCACAAAAACTCATAAACTTTAAAAGCTTAAACTAATCCAGCAGCATTAAACTAACTTTCTAGATTAACTAGACTATCCAGCTAAGCTTACTCTCAAACTCATTTAAAATCTTACATATTTTTAGTTTAAGTTAAACTTAATAAATAATTAAATACACATAATTTCTGCGCGTTACTTGTTACTTAAACTAAAGATAGCTTGATCTAATCTTGTGTTAAACTCAAAAATATGTTTGTTAAGCTTACAATTTTATCTTACTCAGTCCGTCCAGCTATTTAAGTTTTACTTAATGTAATATTCAAGTTTAGTTGAGCTATAATTTAATTTTAAGTTTTTGTAGAGTAGTGAAGCGGAGACGTCCTACATTTGTTTTATAAAAGAATATATATTTTTTCAAAATTAATGAAAAAAATGAGAAACAATACGGACTTTTAGAAAATAACTTTTTGAATTAAAATTTAAAATTTTAGAAAAACACAAAACTGGTGTCGATATGCCGAAAAGTTATATTGTTGAAATTGACGGAGAACCAGCGTTAATATCCGGTGATGAAAGAACAGCATCGGATCCGGTAAAAAGTATCTTTTGATATTTAGCCACCGATCGACTCGTTTTGATAACGCCACCCATAGCAAACTAAAGGAGTTCGTTTCCTAGCTGAAAATTTGATCTCAGCTAAAATAAAAAAGATTTATACGGCAACGAAATAATAAGCGTACTACGAGCTTTATACCTAAGTCTAAGCCTAAACAAAAAATGGGTCTATCGCTTAAGCTCACTGTATGCCAGTCCCACGGAATAACGTTCCGCCCCGGATTTTTACATGGACCAAAGTGTGTACCCAAATAAATGTGACAAATATTCATACTACGAACACCGTTTTTTATCCTCCACCCAACCGTGTGGCGCTCATGGTTACAAAATTGTCAGGCATGGAATGTTTAACACGGCGAAAAAATAAGTACAAAACTTTGTAATTTTGTAACAGCAGACAGTGAAATCAATAGATCACCATGGGCAGAGCCAGGATTTTGGCAATGGGGCTTACGTTATATTAAAAAATTTTGAAAGGCGGGGTGGTGGGTTGTGTTATAAACTGAAAATTTACCTAAAAAATCTGTTTTAAAAAATGACAAAAGAATATCTGACAGATAATAGCGAGAAAATGAAAACAGTGTGAGAAATGGTTGACGTAAGCTTTGAAATTTAGTTTTGTTGCATACGCACAATCATTACAGGTATGTTTTGAAATTGTGTCGAATTTTGATTAGTTTAGGCCCTTCGGAAAAGAGCATCCGATGCGGCCATAAAAGCGGCTGCGAAACAACGGCCGGACGAAGAAGATGATGATTTTGGCTCAATGGACTGGTGGAGTAAATACTACGCGTCGGTTGAATATTTTCAACAGGTAATTCAAACGGCATTTACGACATTTCGTCGCCCTGACAACTTTAGTCGACCGATATTTCGGGCCCATATTAAGATTAGGGGCGGAACGTTTTTCAATGGGACTGTATTAATAGAAAATGCGTAAGATTTACACTATGGTTTGCTCAGGTTTAGCCTTAGGCTTAACCTTAGGTATAGGTAATTTTTACGTTTACGCTTAGGCTTAGGAATATGCTTATACTACCGTTACGGCCGTGCTATACATTAGCCACATTTCGTAACGTGACATTTTACAGACACGACCATTTTGTCGCCCACATTAGGCTTAAGTTTAAGCTTCGGCAGTTGTTGCTGGGCTCCAAGTTGTTGGAAATTCATTTAAAATATTAGCTTTACCGTTGGATCTACATTGCAAGAAATGGTGAGTCAAATTGACTCACCGTTTTTTGCAGTGTAGTATTTCCAAAATGAGGATGGTTTGATTTGTAAACAAACATTTGATTCATGCTTATGTGGAAACAAAACCAAAATTTTGCGGTGCAGGATTGTGTTTGGCTTTTCGCTCACGAGCTCTTTTCAGTACATTTCACGGTCTCGAAAGCTGGAAACTTTTGGATCCGCCAATTTCCTTTATAGAATGTACCCTGTTGTATAGCCTTGTTTAAACAGTAAGCATGTAGTCGGGAAATTGCTACAAACTATTCAAATTTTGTAATTTTTTAGAAACAAAAAGAAGAACAGTTGAAAAAATCTCAGCAACCAAAAACAAAACTCAAAGATGTCGGCATTTCAGGAGGTTGGTATCATGAAGAATATATATTGTCAAAGACTTGAGGACCAATTTACGTGTTTCATAAGATCAAAATGGCCACATTTTTTACCAAAACCGACATTGTAAATGACGAATTTTGCCTGTACGCGTCATGAGAAACTTCGAAATGCTTCTGTCCAATCGTATAAAGTTTTGAAAAAGGAACCAATCAATACTCATAACATAAAAACCGTTCAGGTGGTAAATTGATCCATTTAGCGGATCGAAGTATAAACGGATGAAGCGTGATGAGTTACGAATTGCTCTACCAGTTCTAATTTCTACATCGCGGACGCAAGATAAAGTGGATGACAAATTATTTCGCATTTAAAAGGGTTCATGTCAAGAATAGGTTCTGCCCGCTGGGAGACAGGGGAGGGGGGTTGGTAGACTTTGTAACTTTGAAGCTTAGGCTTAGCCAAGGCTCAGGCTTCGGCTTAGCATTAGGCTTAATCATACGTCTATACTTAGAGTTAGTAATCGGTGTAGACGAATGTTTTTTCGGCGCTTGGCAGGCCCCTAGTATTTCATAAACCAATGACAGGGTCGAATTGTTTTTCAGTCAAAGAAAAAGGCAAACGTATCAAAGCGATGTGGAAAAAGAAACACAAAGTATCTGACAGTTTGCTCGATTCTCACACCGCCGGCGGGCCCGGTGCTGTAATATCAACCAAGCGACGGCCGTTTGGCGGAGATCTGGCAGCCAAGGAAAAACATGCCCAAAGAACTTCAAAGAAATTAGATAAAATTGCGAAACTCGAGGTAAACAATGAGAAGACACCTCGCTACTGGTGTAGCAGGTAGGGGGCATCTGGAGACAGTTGAATTAACAACTTTCTAAATTTTTTCTACCTGAACTTCTTTCTGTTGCAAATGTCAGTCTAAAAATTTTCACCTCTTACAACTTTTATCAAAGGATTAAGCCTGCTTATTGGATGTAACCACGGCAGACCCGTAGTCTGTTCCGTTTGCTAGGGGGCTAAACATTTTTCAGGAGAGGTATACAAGGGTTTTCGATGACTTTAAGCAATTTAAATTTTTTTAGGGAAAACAAAATTATCTTAGGGCGGCAATCACCACTCATATATATTAATAGATTTCTGTCGTTCATGTTAAAATCCTGGGTTAATCCTTAGTAATTGGTAGTGATTCCAATGCCAGTTGAGCTTTTAGAATCAAGGAAAACTGTTTTTTTATATTTAAGTTTAAAATTTTTCCAATTTTAAGTGGCGACATTTATTTATTTGCCAGTAACAGTACAATCGAAATGGAATTTTGTCGGAATCGGAATTTAACTTTTTTGTCAAATCCAGAATCGGAATTGCAGTTTTAGTTTTTATACTCATTTTAATATTTATGTAAAAATTTCAAAAATGTTAAATATTTTTGTTTGCAAGCAAATAAGTTCAACCGCAAACGTGCAATTTCAACCTTACGTTTCAATTTATTGAATGAAAGAATTGCAGAAAAAAATTTTGCTTATGTATGGTGCACCAGCTCTGCATTCATACCAAAAAGAATTACATTCGGTCCGAATCGAAATACATATAAAGTTTGCCGAAATTTCAGCCGGAATCACAATTCCGTTGGAACCCTGTTTACCATACTTATAAGGGATTGCGAAAACTTCGCCACGTCTCGGGTTTTATTGTTGATTGACCGTCATTTTGTCTGCGTTGAATACGTAATTAAATCGTAGTGTTTCAGATCATTCCGAACGAACTTGAAAAAGAATATGATGGCTTTAATGATTGGCTGAACACATTCAATTTGTATCGTGGGAAAAAGACATCGTTTGATGTTTCCGACGATCAACGTATTGTGGGAAGATTTAAGGTAAACTTACAATGCTGCAACGTTCCACTATAGGCTTCAGATGGGTTGTACCGAAATCATAATTTCATCGATTGCGTACCTGGTTTTGAAAAATGTAGGGGCTTTAGGCGTGGAATTCAGGAAAAGTCATGAGAAGCTCAAATATACAAAAATTTTTAAAAACGAACAATTTTTGTGCAATTGCGAATTGGGGATAACGCAAAATTAATGTCAATTTTCTTTAATTGTAGCGCAAAAATGACTCCGTGACCAAATAATTTGAGTTCGAAACCTTAAAGTGTACTTAAATTTTGAAATGCACATTCCTAAGTATGACCTAGTATTATCGCTCAAGCTATTGACACAGGACAAATAAGCATTTTCGACGGATAGTTGTAGTACCGAATATATATCAGTAACGAAGGGTGGCGGAACGTGAGTTATAAATAAATAACAGTCCATAACCAAATAACAGGGGGGTGCCCTCTGGAGAGGCCCAAAATATCAGCCCCTCCCTTCTTATTCGGGTTACTACAATATATACAGACCTTACTACAGTATATATGCTCATATACATATGCCTTAGTATTTTCAGGGCACGCTTAAAATCTGCAAGTATCCAATCCCTCACGAATTTGACAAAACTTTCTTCCGTCACATTCCGCATAATGAACCAACAAACGTACTGACTCGTGTTTATATCGTCAAAGTAAGTGAGAGACGGGAATATCAAAGATGAGGTCTGTGGCTTACATTACTTTCAGGGCCGTCCCATTTTTTGGTGGGATTATAAAAGAGTAGGCTTAGTTTTTAGACTATATTTTATGCTTCTTCTTGGAATACACTTTTTCTATGCTTAGGCTTACGAATATGCTCAGTTCACAGTTACGGCCTTGAAAGTAACATTGGCCAGAGTTATTAACCAGAGTCGATATATCCCTTCAAAAAAATGGGACCACAACATCCAGTTGTTTTGGGCATTTGTATTTTGGACAACTTTCCAGCATTACTTTGCTTACAATGGACTCTTAGAACATAAAAATGATTGTTCTGTGAAAAGAAAAACTACATGCAGATGTTTCTGAATTTGCTAACTTTTTGCACATTGCGCAAAACCGGCTGGCTAGTAAAGTATATAGCTAGAAATGTAGTCTATGTGGGTTTCGGCCGCTTTATTTTAGGCTCACGATTTACATCCGGCGGACATAAACGGCAAAGCGGATCCGTATATTGTTTTACAATTGGGTCGAAATAAACTGAACGATAAAGAAAATTACATATCAAAACAATTAAATCCTGTGTTTGGAAAGTAAGTTTAGTTCAATGTTAGATGATCATTGTGATGTCTAAATCTAAAACTAATTTTTCTTTTCCTACATACAGCATACCAATGAGCAATAACAGTTCATATATACACCAATGCGCAGTACATCATCTCCACAAGACGTGTGACCCCCTACATGCTTTAGGCATCAAGTTTTTATACCTGAGTAGTGATCAAAACACATTCCACCCGAGATGCTTGTATCGAATTCCAGCATGAAATTGTATCTCAGACAAAACAGAAAATATTCATTTCAGACAAAACAGAAAATATTCAAGTGAGAAAGGGTTAACGCAATCGTGTTTTAGGTGTTTTGAAATGGAAGTAATATTTCCGATGGAATCTCAACTGTTAGTTCAAGTGTACGATTGGGATTTAGTTGGAATGGACGATTTGATTGGTGAAACACGAATCGATTTAGAAAATCGTTACTACTCAACACATCGCGCAACTGTTGGGCTGTCGCAAAAATATGAAACGTATGATCTGTTGTTGTTTTCTGTTGAAATACAACTTTAAATGCATTTGATTGTGGAAACAACGTAAGATCCCAAAATCAAGTGCAGGCAGATACACAGGAATTCTATGTTTCAAAAGATTAGGTCAAAAACATTTGAAGCCTATTTTGATTACAGTTAAATCTTTGTTCTATCTCTGGTTTTGAAGATATCATTATGTGTTGTCAAATTTTATTCATGACCGAACGATTTGCAAACGCATAAATATATACATAAAAGTAGAAACCAGGGCCGGAGCAACCACTTACCCATACCCTCTTTTTTGGGACCCAACCTAAAAACGGGCCCCCACCCTTAAAAAAATTGAAAAATATTTGGGTCATCGCAAGGAGCCGCCACCCCGGAATTTTGGATGAGGGCCACCAACCCTAGCGTGCTTTAGCACTGCTAGAAACCATAATTTACTGGGCATAACGTCAAGTTGTATAGATGTTATCAAATAATTCACACGTTTTATGAAATATATTTTTGTTTTCAAAAACAATGAAACGTGCAAAAATTTCGTAACTTTGAAAAATTCGTTGCACTAAACAAATACTTTCACCAACAGTTGCAAGTTAAAAGCCGCGTTAACTAAATTTTTCTGTCGCCTATTGTAAAGAGCATTGTATTGTCTAAAAAAAGTAGTAAGAATCCCGTAGCCGAAATGTAGCCAAGAAACGCATCTCCACATTTCGACTCCTGTGAAATTTTCAGCGTTGCTTGTTCCTCCTAGCAAGTTGAGCTAGCTAAGTGGCCGAGTTAAAAGGGTCATTGTTCTATTGACGGCCTACGTGAAAATAAGGTGTAGAATGTTTTTCTGCGGTACTGCCATACAGTAACCTTAAGCTTTAGCCTAATTTTTTTTGTTCAGGCTTAGGCTAAGGCATAAGCTCATTTTTACGCGTAGGCGTAGACTTACGGCCCTGTTCTCTATACATTGGTGCTAAGAATTTTGCCATTTTCAGATATGGTTACAACATGTGGCGTGATCCAATGAGGCCGTCTCAAATTTTGGCTAAATTATGCAAAGACTATCAGCTTGACGGACCAGATTATTCTCCTGGGCAAGTACGGGTTGGAGGCAAAGTATTTCATGCACCTGTACGATATGACGGAGGTAAATTTCAACTTACTAGACATGGTGTAAAGGTAAAGGTATATAACGTACTTTTATTTTGCAGTTAAAGATTGCACACAGTTTATATCTGGAGACAAACAAGAATCTTGCAATAAATGAGTAACTTATTTGAAATTCAGAAACACACTTTGTACTCAGCGGACGTTGCGTTTTTTGCACAAATTTACTCGAAACTTTTTATAGAATTTTGGTTACGGTTGCAAATTTATTTTACAATGAACATAGTTTTGTAAAAACGCAGCGCGCACTGGGTACATTCTTTTTTATGCACAAAATGTCCTGATTGCAAGCGACTTGAATTTATAACAAACCTTCGGAGTTCGACTGCTATTCACAATAAAATGAGCAAATTTAGGGAATTGTAGAAATTAAGTTCGGTCTTCAAATGGTTTGCTATTTGAATTTTTTCCGGTACTTTTAGGGTTAATCCCAGTGGTCGCAAAACTTGATTCTGATGAAATGGCCCTACACGCATTGCATAATTGGCATTTGGTTCCAAAAATAGGTGTCGATCTAGTGCCAGAGCATGTCGAAACGCGAGCCTTGTATCGAGCCGATAAACCAGGAATTGAACAGGTGAACCTAACTGTGCTACCATGGTCAAAGCCGTACTCAAAGAGCAATCATTGACTGCCTATACGACCCTGCAACATATACAGGGCAAGGGATAATGGGTATATATGTCGTCTGAAAATTTTTGGAGCGGCAAGAAAAACACTTTTAACAGGCTTTGCAATAGGTTACTAAATTTTACGGGTCAGCAAGTTTTAATTTACGCAAGGTTATAATCTGCCAAAATGAAATCTTGGCCGCGCCCATGCTTAGTACCGGCGCTAAATTCATCGAAAGGCGCAGTTGCTTCGTTTGAAAATGTTCTCAGTCTTATGCTTAGGTTTAGGCTTAGGATTTGGAATATGCTTATAGTACTGTTACTATTAACGGTGTTACGGCCCTGCTGTATACATTGGCCAAAATTACTTAGTTGTCACTAACACGTTACGCTATTGGCTTGGAGCCAGCATGTTTCTATTATATATTTGCAAGATCACCGGCCACAGCCAAGGGGGGCCAGGATGGCTCAGTACCCACAGGAAGAATATTGCTCCATGCCCTAAAAAATTTAAACCTTAAAATGTTTAGCCCATAGCAAGTTGAGCTTACTGCGGGTCTGGCTCGTTGTAAAGCTCTGCCAAAATGAAATCTTGGCCACGCCCATGCTTAGTATCGGCGCTAAATTCACGGAGAAAGACACAGATGCTTTGTTTGAAAAGAATCTCTGTCTTATGCTTAGGTTTAGGCTTAGGCTTTGGAATATGCTTATACTACTGTTACGGCCCTGCTCGATACATTGGCCAAAATTTCTTAGTTGTCACTAACACGTTACGCTATTGGCTTGGAACCAGCATGTTTCTATTATATATTTGCAAAATAACCAGCCACAGCCAAAGGGGCCAGGAAGGCTCAGTGCCTTCCGGAAAAATATTGCTCCAATGCTCCCCACCCTGAAAAATTTCCACTTTACAATGTTTAGCCCATAGCAAGTTGAGCTTACTGCGGGTCTGGCTCGTTGTAAGGCTCCGTTCCCCCTATAAGATACTGGTACTGTGTTCCCTCCAGCAAAGAAAGTTCATTTGTTTACAGGGACGTCTCGAGATGTGGGTAGACATGTTTCCTACAGATATGCCACCGCCACCCCCAGCAGTTGATATTGCACCCCGGAAGCCGAAAAGCTATGAACTGCGTGTGATCATATGGAACACTGAAGACGTTGTCCTTGAAGATGACGCGTTTTTCACTGGTGAAAAAATGAGTGATATCTACGTTAAAGGGTAGGTAACAAATCGAACAGGAGGGCTGTGTAGCGTACAGGAGGTTTGAGGAGTCACCTCTCTAGGAGATTTTAGGAGTCACTCCACTAGGAGGTTTTAGGAGTCACTCCTCTAGGAGGTTTTAGGAGTCACTCCTCTAGGAGGTTTTAGGAGTCACTCCTCTAGGAGATTTTAGGAGTCACTCCTCTAGGAGATCTTAGGAGTCACTCCTCTAGGAGATTTTAGGAGTCACTCCTCTAGAAGATTTTAGGAGTCACTCCTCTCCTTTCCTGATTTTTGACCACGGTTGTTTTGGAGATTTTTCAGTTGTAACGCAAGAATGTTTCGACTCGAAATTTTTTATTGCGAAACGAAACTTACTAGACATTTTCCCTTCAAATATGCTGGCTTGGCTCCTAAAGTCGAATACACGACAGGAAAATTTTGAACTTAATAATCTTCAAATATAAATTTCCCATATTTTACTGCTTAACAATAAGCTTTATAACATACATAATATTAATGTTACAATTTAAGCGTTTCAAAGAAAAATATTTTCTATTTCATCTGAAATCTAATTTCAAGCTAACACAGGAACTTAATCTCTTTTTGTAAAACGTGTTTGCTATCATCAATCGGTAATAGGAGCTTGACGTTTGAGACCGAAGCAATCTCGTATCTTGAATTTGATTTCGTATTATCTCACGTTTTAGTTTACGTTAAGTTGTTGCTGATGGTATACTGTATGTGTGATGGGCGTATACGAAAAGCTGTAATGTGTAATTTATGAGAATTGAAGTTAGAGTCTAAGTACGTGACCGAATTTTGCTAAAATGTTCTAGTATATATTAGCTGCCATAGCCGATAACGTTAGATTCATTAGACGCAAGATACAATTTTTTTTGCAAATACATTATTTAAAAGTGGAATCAGAGAGGGTTGTGCAAAGTATTTTTACCCGACTCTTGCTTTTCGCACGCCTGTAAGATTTTTTACCCAGGCTAAAAAGAACTACCCGCGACCTACAATGTACCCGCACCTGAAGTTAAACCCATCATTTCATAGATCGGTGGTGATTGGAGTTTTACACATAAAATTTCGCTAGAAAAACAAAGTTTCAAACCCAACTAAATAAAACACCGGAATGGCACTGCACAGCAACTGATCAGAAGTAAAACAGACAATATCTGGCAAGTTTGGCGCGGGTAAACACTGTGAATATTTCGTGATTTCGGATGCTCAATGAAACCACCAACTTCGCGTTCAGGTCCGTATTCCAATGACGCTATTGCCGCTCTGGTTCAGATTGAAATATATTTGAGTGTGGCATAGCCACCTACAAACACTGTCAATTTTTTACCCGCGTGATACAAATCTTAACCCGTGAGTATGCCTGCTACTGTAATTCTATTACCCGACCCACAGGTACTCGTGGGTAAAGTCTCACTGCAGTGGAACTCGAATGCGCAAGTAATAGTTACAGCACGAATTTGAGTTATTTCGAAATAGTATATACAACTGGTAGCAGAATACCTTTAAAAAAGACGTGACTGTAAAATTTTGCGCGTGTAATCCAACTCCCACTATAACTTGAATACTTGATTCTGTCGTTTTAATTTTAGATTCCTTAAAGGAGCAATGGATACTCAAGCGACGGACATTCACTACAGGTTAGTTACAGTTGTAGTTTTTGTATTTAGTCAAAAATAACGAATCCACAGCAAGGTATCCGGAAAGATGTCGAAGGTGCAGAATATGGACACCGTAGGAATTTAATGAAAAATAGTTTTATTTTAGAGACTTCGACGCGCTGAGTTCAGTAGCACCGTTTATGGCTGCATGGCCCAGTTTAAAACTTATGACCCTTTAAATTTTAGCTTTTACTATATAAAATATGTGCGGCCGCTTTGTACAACGAATAAACCTGATAAAACTTATATTTTAATAATATGTGAACGATTGCAGTGGCGGATCCAGGATCTCAAAATGGGGGCCCCAAAATTTCACAGGTAATAAACTTACTTTTGACCCATACACAAACCACAAACTATTGTCACAAAATTGCTAATATAATTTTTGTCGAGATGCTGTTGGGGGGGGCAGGGCCGGGGTGGCCCCCCCATGGATCCACCATTGAACGATAGATACCTTCTTTTCAAACTTTTTTGTGGACTCTTGAATCGTTTGTCATGGTGTCCTAACATAAGCTCCACGAGTACAGGAACCTCGAATTGAAGAGGTCGTAACTTTCGCATTCTACAAATAGATTTGTATATATAAAATGAGAAATATTTTGTGTGTATCTTGCAGATCATTAACGGGTGAAGGAAATTTCAACTGGCGTTTTGTATTTCCGTTCGACTATTTGGAAGCCGAAGAGAAAATTGTTATATCACGAAAAGAAAGCGTATTCTCGTGGGACGAATCCGAAGTCAAAGTACCTGCCCGTCTTCAACTCCAAGTCTGGGACGCTGATCATTTTTCCGCTGATGATTGGTTGGGTAAATTTGTGTTGCAGATTCAGAAAAAGCGTAGACCGCGCGAGAATAGTGAAAAAATTGTGAGCCAAGCGAGCGAGACGCCAAACGCTATTTTAGTGCTACATTTTATGCCAAAATCTTGGGTTTGATTCCCACCGGACGGGGTCGAGACCGAGGTGGCCGCCCCGTTGGATCTGCAGGTGATAAATTGGAGTGTTAAATTTGTTGTTCCTAATTTAGGTTTTGTAATACCATTCGTTTCCGGCAAAGATTTATAGCCAAAATTCGGGACATTTGACAGCACAAAGAAATTTTTTCGGGCAAAAAGTACTTTTTTCTTTGATACTGGCAGAGTTGTTACTAGGATACAACTGTTTATACGCAAAAATTCACCTAAACCTTAAGTCTACGTGCAAACTGGAATTCCAGTTCCGGTTGGGAAATCCGGTATTTTTCCACTATCTTGTTCCGGTGTGTTTTCGGCGGCGTTTTCCGGTATTTTCAGTATTGGCAATTTTTTTATATTTTCAAAAAAGACTGTGGCATATTCTTTTTCATTCTAAATTTTTCAATTTGGGTAACACTCCTTATCTTATAGCGCGCTTTCTCGCTACTACATGTATTCTAAATGTTGCAACTCTGAACACATGCATATTTCCCGAAAATTGCTGACAGAACAACATTAAAGTAAAAGTTGAGTGTCTGTTTGATTTTGAAATACACATAAAAACAGAAAAAATACGTAGCATTGCTACGTAAAACAGTATATTTACTGCTTACCCAACAACTTTTCACCGTGTTTTTGGTTGTCCGGTTCCGGTATCTTCTTAGCTTTTTATTGTGGATCCGTTATTAATTTTGACTAAAATTCATACAAACCATCATACAAATTGTGAATTATTCTTATGTGCTGGTTTAGGTTCAATAATACTTGATTTAAATCGGTTCCCACGCGGTGCCAAATCGTCTCGACTCTGTTCACTTTCGATGCTCAAAGCGCACGATGTGCCAATGGTCAATATATTTAAACAGCGTCGCATCAAAGGCTGGTGGCCGTTCTCGGCGAAAAGTGAAGTCCCAGGCGGCGAAATTCAACTTACAGTAAGCAGCGAACGTAGACAGCATTCATTTCGAGGGGGGAATAACTCCGCCTTTATGCGCAAGCAGCCGGTAATTTTTTTCACCTTCAAGTTACTTTGCAGCCTACAAAAATGTCTTTTCTTGAGTCTGCGGCAATTTTAGAAATCTATCTTCCTATCACGTCGTGTGATAGGCACTGAGAAAGCCACGATCGGAAACTACTACGTCCCATACCTGTATCTGCTCCTTAAACACAGGGACCCACCGGTTTGCAGAAAAAAGTTTCGAGGGTAGTCGTGATATTTTGTACCATTGTCGTTATCTTTTTTACCTATAAATTAGGAAAAGGTAAATTGATAACAAGATGAAGTTACTTGGTTATACACTGTAAAAATGGGGAGTCAAATTGACTCTCTCGGAAGCAGGCTTTTTCTGACTACACAAACTGAGTCAAATTTGACTCCGCCAGAGTCAACAGTGAATCGAATTTGAATCTGGCGGAGTCAAATTTGAGACTCAGTTTGGGTAGTCAGGAAAAGCCTGTTTCCGAGAGAGTATATTTTACTCCCCATTTTTTACAGTGTACATTTTTATTTTTATTTATTTATTTTTACAATTTACGTTACGCTTTTATTTGTTCATTCACTTTTAATACATTTATGTGATAAAATATGATTTATTTGTCTGTTTACTTATTTGATAATTTTCATTTCGTTATTGTTTCATTCTTTCCAACCATGTATTGTTTTATTTATTTACTTATTGACTTTTTAGTTATTTGAGATTATTTACTCGTTTATTCATTTATTTGTTTTTATTTTAGCTATCTATGATTTTAAGAATACGACATACCGAACTGAACTCTATAAAATTTTTTACTTGATTTCAGGGCAAAGTTGAGGCTGAACTTCATTTGCTCACCGTAGACGAAGCTGAAAAAGTACCAGTTGGCCATGGACGCAGCGAACCTGAACCGCTGGAAAAACCAAAGTAGGCGTATTTTGCATTTTATGTTAGGCTTAATATTACCAGAATGCATGATACAAAAGTGTGCAACTCTTGTAATTCCGCATGGTCCAAAATGTACCACCACGCGTTGTGTTTGTCGCCGATCCCCCTGATTTATGGAGAGCATTTTTAATGCAGTATACGTGCAGTGCCATGGTTCACACAAATTGTACCCCCTTCTCACTAAGGGGGTGTATGCTAAAAACGCAACGTGTGCCGAATACATTTTTTTCTTACATAAAATGTGTCCAGTCGCATACTCTTATTGAAGTATGCATCATTCACTCATGTTATTACGGATTAATTAATATGTCTGCACCTCATGGTATCAATCAAAGTAATTGACTATAATATTTATTCAAAGAGCAGTTCAACTGACGCTCGCTAGCTGGCGGCCTTAGGTACATCGGGCCAACCGGATCTTAGCACCCTCCGATATATCAATTGGGGGGAGGGGCTAGGGGCCCCAAAATCGAAAATATGCCATGTTCCCATTATGTGGTGTTGAGTAGACCCCTTTTCAAAGTCATTCTAACGAAAAAATATCAAGAAACGACCCTTGTGGCGGTTCCAGTATTACATCTATTTGAATTTAATGATGTTCCAAACGTGTACATTGCATCAATTTCATAAGCCATCCCTTTGCCGAAGTGCATAAATGCCTGCAGTATCTATTTACCAGTTAGTAATTAGGTTTCATACCGCCTATCTTTGGAACCACAAAATAGTAAGGTTCAAAATTTAGACCAGTGTATAGAATATATAGAATAGGGTCGTTGCAGTAGTATAAGTATATTCTAAGCCTAAGCCTAAGCTCAAGCCTATGTGTAAGAATGAGCTTATAGAGCCTATGCCTAAGCAAACAATTAGTGTAAATCTTAAGTATGGTCTATTGCAGTCCCACACAAAAACGTTCCGCCACTGATATTTACATAGGCCGAAATTTAGCGCTTGCATTTGATTTGCTTTACCTTCATGTGAAATTTGATATATATTCACAGCTGTCGTATTTTGCTTCCTTGTTAACCAATCACCAACTGATGATAGGTGCTAAATACATTTGAGAATACTGGCATTCAATTTAAATATATCTATTTTAGCCGTCCAGACACGTCATTCATGTGGTTCACAAGCCCTTTGAAGTCAATCCGCTATATCTTATGGTACAACTACAAATGGGTCATCATTAAAATTTTAATTGCAATATTGGTCATATTATTGTTTGCATTGTTTATCTATGCATTGCCCGGTTATCTTATGAAACGTATGGTGGGTGCATAATTCCCCACCCTCCGGAGACCACTGTCGTCTTCAGTGTTGCTACAGTTGTCACACTTGCAAGCCGAAGATTTCATGAACTCAGTTACTGTTTGCAAAATTTTGTTCGCTTTCTTGGCCCATGTATAGAACAGGGCCGTATCGTTGTCCGGAAGAGTTATAATAGAGTCAGTTTAAGCTTTAGACGGTATTTTTTGCTTAGGTTAAGGCTTAGGCTCATGTTTGTTAGGAATAGGCTCATCCATACGCTTAGGGTTAGGCTTAGGCTTAGGCGTAGGCTTAGGCTTAGGAATATGCTTATACTACTGTTACGGCCATGTTCTATACATGGGCCGCATTCTTGAAAGAGCTCTTATTGGAAGCTAACGTAGTGACCGGCGAAAATCAGATTGGTTATTAATAGTACGGGTAACAAATGGGGGTTCGTAGCTTAAGCGACAAAAAAGGTGGTAACGTCCGAATGTAATAGGGGGTTGAAATATAAAAAAATACCCGTAAGCGAATAGCAAGAAATGGAAGCCTTTACAGATGTAAAATGAATACGCGTTCTATCTTTTCGGATCGCTGCAGTAATCCTTTGTTGTTGACCGACATTTTGAACCGGACATACCATGAAACTGACACAATTTGTCACCCTTCAAGTAGGCATCGGCATAACTTTTGGCTAAGAATTATTTATAGGCTTAGGCCGAGGACACTGGTGAGCGCCAAGTTGTCGGGCGACGAATTGTCGTAAGTAGACTCGTCATAATATTTCCGTGGCATATCACATTCGACAATTTTTGCTTGTTTGGCATCACGTCTGGCACTGAAACCTTAGGAACATGAAAGTTTGATTGGTTACATATTCAAACATCAAAACTTATGCCCAATGACTTGAAGTTCTGGGTCTGCCGATGTTTTACATACCAGTCACTTTGAAATCGAAAAAAGAAAATTTCAGTTTTACTGATTCAAAATCAGGCTATTGCAACAAATAAGGTTTGGTTGTGAAATTGTTGGACGACAAATATCCGGGACAATGTACTTTAAGGGGCGTAACAGTAGGTTAAGCGTATTCCTAAGCCTAAGCCTATAAGACTAAGCGTTGCAAAAACGTATTCCTAAACCTAACCCTAAGCTTAAGCAAAAATGTAATCTAGAATCAAACCTACTCTTTTATAGACCCAGCAGAAACCTCGACGCATCTTAAAGTAACATGGGCCAATTTACGTAGATTCAAAAATGAATTTGACTAAACCGTTGTTTAATAAATGCAGCTTTGTTGGATTTCGAGCATTTGGGTACCTTTTGCAAGATGTCCTGCGGACCAACTTAAATGTTAGCCAATGTAATACTTATAGCAGCGGAACATTTAGAGTAAGCCAAGCCTATTCAGTATAAGCTCGTCCAATATAACTTTTAGGGCTGTAGACTAGATTAAGAAGTCTGAGACTAAACGTTAATAAATTGTATGCCTACACCAAAGCCTAAGCCTGAGCAAAAAATATAATCTAGCATCCACGCCTACTCCTTTACAGACCAATCAGAAATCGGGACGGCCCTAAAAGTAACATGGGTCATAAACTCTATTAAGCCTCAACTAAAGGATATATTCAGCCAAAACGTTGCGATTAGTCTTTAAGTCTACTCTACATCGACATTCAAAATACAATTAGGGTTGCGCTATACTTCACTGTGCCCGTGTCGCAGTATAATTCTACCACCCGTTTGTTTTACCCGGACAAATTACACTAAATTAGACTGTAGTTTAATTTTTCTTCGCCCAAGGCACAAGATATATATAATTCTTCAGTAAATGCTTTTTCCTTTAAAACCATCGGACCCTCGTAATGTTGTGAACCGAAATTTTTGGATATGCAGTTATCGTTACCTCCCGAGGATCCTATTGTCGAATACACAAAAATTGTAGCGGAAAGCAATGAAACAGTGATAACAATTTCGGGTATCATTCGCGTCTCGGCCAATGTTGCTTTTAGGGTCTTAACAGTACCTAGATTAAGCGTATTCATAACCTTAAACCCAAGCCTAAGCGTTGTAAAAATGTGTTTCTAAGCCTAAAACTAAGTCTAAGCCTCAGTCTAAGCAAAAAATGTAATCTAGAATCTATAAACCTACTCTTTTATAGACCCAACAAAACCTTGACGCCTCTTAAAGTAACATAGGCCCGCGTCTCTATTATTAAATCTCTCGATATTGTCAGCAATTTCGTTACACATGTATTCGACCAATCTTTTGCGGATATCATCGTGATAGCATTCAGTACCAGATATAGTGAAACTTACCGCTCGTAAAAAGCAATACCTTCCATCTAAGGCTGTATTTCCTTAGGTAAACTTGCCTCTTCGTTCGTATGATTGTAAGTGACTATCAATGTCGGAGTCGAATTTTACTCAGTTTGCGTAGTCCGGTAGAGCCTGTTTCGTAGAGAGTCAATTTGAGTCACCATTTTTTGCACTGTATAGAATCTCTGTTGCAGTGGTTTAATAAGATAGAGACAAACCAAATCAACTCAATCTAATGTGGCCAAAGCAGGTCTTTATTAGTCAGCAGATCTAAGGTGGCCAACGCAGGTGGTATTTATTAGTCAGCAGCAATCTTGTATACCGAATATCCAGCACTATTGAAGCAGCTGCATAATAAAATAACAACCTTTTATTTTTTCAACGCTCACTGACTAGCTTAATAGTGTATGTTTTGCACCTTAACTCTTAAAGGCTTGGCGCGGGTAATACGAAAACTGTCAATTTTTTACCCCGTGATACAAGTCTTTACATGCGACCCACGTTTATGCGCGGGTAACAGGTGGTAAAGTCCCTTTCTGCAGGAAACCGCGAGGTGAAGTGAAATTGAAATAGTTAAACTTAAAGTAATGTTTAATTTGCTAATTTTAACAAATATATGAAGTGTTGTAAAAAATTTGGAAAGTAACGTGGGTCGATGTTTGTACGATTTAGAGTATATTTCAATTCAACTCGGTTCTTGCTTCTTGGAATGTATTAACACGACTCGACTCATGTATATAGTTCGAGGGAAGGGTGATATTCGATAGAATGTCAGATGCAGTGGTTTTAAACAAGACGTAAACAAACGAAATCAACTCAGTTCAAGGTGGCCAGGCTCTACACTGCAAAAAATGTGAAGTCCAATTGGCTTTCTCCGAAAGAGGCTTTTCAGGACTACACAAACTGAGTCAAATTTGACTCCGACAGAGTCAAATTCATTCGACTCACTGAGTCGCACGTTCACCTGTGTGGAGTCGAATTTGACTCAGTTTGCGTATTCCAGAAAAGCTTATTTCGGAAAGAGTCAATTTGAATCACCATTTTTTACAGTGTAGATGGAGATTACTTCTAATTATTCCGTTAAATATTTACTACATTTAAGGTATTGCTCAATCATCGTATGATTTTAATAGCATAGACGCTTTTAACCATTTCTCAATTCAGCGCTATGAGAAAGCTAGGTACAAAAAAGTGGTATAAAATTAAGGGACCTTGACGCTCGAGCCCGAGGGGGCTCTCACGTCTTGTAGTGATTTAGTACTATATATATGTGTTGCAATTGTTAAACACGGTGCGATATACATTATTTAACGTATATACACAGCGCTGAGTTGCCTATAGGCAACTCAATGTGAGAAGGGGTTAAGACTAAGCCTAAGCCTAGGGCTCAGCGTAAGAATGAGCGTATTGCTTAAGCCTAAGCCTAAACCTAAGCCCAAGCCAAGGTTCCTACCTAGACTGACAGTGACGATATATACTCCGCTTCCAGAATGCACCCACCAGTTTACTTTTGATACGGGCACGGTAGTTTGAAAATTCTCACCGTTAGTTGCGCTATACATCCACAGTTCAACTCATCGAGAGGGTTTATAGCACGTATAGCGTCTGTCCGTGTATTTTCAAATTCCAATTATTACGATGTTTGTCGTTAGAGCAAAATATTTGGAACATGGTCTAAAAATTAACATTTTAGTGCAGGTATGACCACGTAAAACACACCGAACCCCAGAAAGATGCGAGATCATGGAGCTCTGAACCTAGAGATGCAATGTGGCATGTTGCATTGGGCTCATTCCTATTTTGGAATTCATATGCATATGTCAATGTATATACTGTCTGAAATGAATTGTAGCAAAAAGAAATTTAGTTCATAAAGAGCGGTTGATAAATGAAATTTCGTTTACTGTAGTGACCCAAATAAGAGGGGGGACTGATATTTATTTGGCCTCTCCAGAGGGCACCCCCCTTGTTATTCGGTTACGAACTGTTATTTATTTTTAAACTACGCTCCGCCACCCTTCGTTACGGATATATATCCGGTACTACAACTATCCGTTGAATTAAACGTTTATTTGTCTTCCGTCAATAGCTTGAGCGACCAAGCAAGGTTATACTTAGGAATGTACTTTCAAAATTTAAGTACGCCTTAAAAAATCTAACTCAATTTTATTTGGTCCTGGAGTCACTTATGCTCTACAATTAGGAATAATGACCTTCATGGACTCTAATTACGATTTGGGGACTCTATCCGCTTACGGACTCTTATCTGTGATACAGACTGCTATTGATTGGTATTCAAAATGGGGACCCCCTCTTATTACCCCACACACTCTTATTCGGGTCACTACAGTAAGCTCTATCGAGGTAATTGGGCTTCATTGTGCACAGTTACACACAGAAAAGGTAACAAGCAAAAGTGCAGTATACCATTGAGTCGCAAAAATGGTGAATCGTGACGAGCTGTGTCCGACGTTTCCAATAGGAATTTGGCATGCCAAAGAAATTATGTCAGAAACTTGCTCTGCTTTAGCTTCTTGGTTCGAATTAGTGATGAATAAATATCCCGACCGTATAAATTGTATATCTATTTAACCACATCTTCTGGGCTAGATATAAAGTGTGCTGTTTCATTTTAAACCCAAAATCGAATTATGTTTAAAATCGACTTTATAACTAGTGTACCTGTAATATTAGACACTTTAATACCGCGATATTATTCAATCGAAGTGTATCCTGCCTGTTTATATGAACATTTCTACGATTATTTACAACAGAAACATATAAAACCTGGTCAGACACGTTTCTGCTACGATTCTATCATTTGTATTCACATAGCTAATCATTATACTGGGGTGCATGTTTTATTTGTAATGAGGCTCGCTGAAACTTATCTGTAATTATTTTATTTGAGACCTTTGAACCATATATCGTACAGCAAAGTATTTTATTTCTGACTATGTAAAACACTGGTGATACAGTTATGAGAAATGTAAGTTGGATTAGTTTATGACGTTGAATACATGTTATTTGGTGCAAAATTTTTGAATACATGTTCGCATGATGATAAGCCGTGTATTTTATAGCAAAGGTTTATGCGATATTCAGGAGCTCGTGGTATATTAAAAATAATTATTAATCGTTTCATGTGGTATCTGTTTTCAGCGTGATTCAAACTTCAACGCCCATAGAAGGCCATCAAAATTATTAATCGTTTCATGTGGTATCTGTTTTCAGCGTGATTCAAACTTCAACGCCCATAGAAGGCCATCAAAACCTGACTCTCATGCTACGTTTGGTTGCAGAAAAGAAAGCAAATCTCTTAGTATAGAACAGCGAAGACGGAAACGTTCGACAGACGCAGCGGATCTATCTCACAGAGAACACAGGTTTTTATATTTAGCGCGAACTGTTTTTACTTTTCATTCTGTTAATTCTGATTAATTCCTTTTGCCGAAGATTAGTTAATGTGAACATTATTGAATGAAAGACCGCACTTGTTTATTTTAGATTACTACTATAAGTATTTTGTACAGCTTTTTAATTTTTCAATCCTGCTTATATGAACAAAGTATTTTCTTATTTGTTTTGCTATAAAATATCAAAATATATTGCTCTGCAATATGAACACGGTTATAACCTCTTTGCTTTGGGCATTATGCCTTTATATCGCAGGTTACAAGTTTCAAAGAACGAGTCCTTGTTTCTATTTGTGACTTTGCGAGAGGTTCCCAATCAGCTGATAGCACACTGAACTTCTGTACAGAATTGCTTGCTGCAATTTTATCGAAACTCGTGCAGCGAAACTGAACTAAATTAACAGAGACAAAAACAATCTGCCACCAGACAAGTGAAATATATTTTCGTACAAAAATAACAGATAGCTAATAATGTCATATGTGCATAACCGCAGTTACAAATGTAAACAAACGACAAGTTTTTTTAAATATACAGGCGTAGTCGTGCATAAAGCACTAGGTTATCCTTATACATCTATGTGTTCACAATAATAATGATGTGTATAAACAACACATCCAGCAACATCGAAGCACATCACTTCGTTATTAATTACTTTACTTTTCAGGAAATCAAAGGAAAATAGTTCAGTGGGTGGTAATTTACATAACTCAACTCACGACCACCGACCTAAAATATCAGGTTGGTTCATTTTATCAAGTAATGAGCTCAAAATGCAAAAGCAATAATTCCAAAAAGAGTATTACGTACCTGTATGTGATTAAAGTTGGAAAGTAACGGATAAAACAAATACGTATGTTGACTCATACAATACGTACTTATATCCATGTGATAAGTTTAGTACGCTAGGGTACTACGGTTTTTAATTCTGAGTGCTCAGCAGCTGAAAACGAGGGACGCTCCCAGAAGGTTTCGAACTCAGTCGACAGATTATCAGTCCAGCACGCTAGCCACAGAGCCACACCGCCTCGTAATCAACTGCTGAGTTTTTCTGTTTTTATGCCTAATAAGAATTTCAGCATACACATGTATTTTGGTTCTTCCATGTTTTTACCGCTTTTGCATACGAAGGCAGTAAGGCACTGCATACGAAGGCAGTAAGGCACTGCATATGCATCAATGTTTTACCGATGTGCAGCATTAGCATGGTGTTTTTCAGTTTACCTCCATGCATCCGCATGTCACATTGTGATAAGTGGGTAGGCTAGGGTACGTCGGTTTTTAATTCTGAGTGCTCAGCACCTGAAAACGAGGGACGCTCCCAGAAGGTTTGGAACTCAGTCGACAGATTATCAGTCCAGCACGCTAGCCACAGAGCCACACCGCCTTACAATCAACTGTTGAGTTTTTCTGTTTTTATGCCTAACAAGAACCTCAGCATACACATGTATTTTGGTTCTTCCTTGTTTTTACCGCTTTTGCATATGAAGACACTGCATATGCATCAACGTGTCACCGATGTGCAGCATTAGCATGAGGTTTTTCACTTTACCTTCATCATCCGCATTCCACAATACGTATGTATATTGCAACATATATTCTAGAGTTGGAGCCAGGGGAGCCAATGCTGCAGCATATATACGGTGTTGTGGACAAAACTAGATGTATAAAAGCTAGAATATACTAACTAATGCGTTTCTTTGTATATACTTGGATTTTGTTTCACATGAAGTTATTGCTTCCACCTGATCAAGTTCCTAGGAATTCGTTTAAATGTATCAGTGGCGTGTTATGCATTTGACTTTATAAAAAGTAACTGATTAGTTTGATTATCAATATAGAAATAAGTAAAACAGAGCACTGTGTTGTAGTACGCAAGAATCTAATTTTGTTGGCAAGATTTATTAGATTTTGAGCATCACATATTAACTTGTTTATAATCTACACAATCTCTCTGTAGGCAGTGTAGGTTTGGCTTACATTACAATTTACAAACATGTTAAGTGCACAAAAGTATGTGATTGAGCGAAGCGAAACTCCGAGCCATGCTCGGAGTTTCGCGAAGCGTTTTATGGCGCGAGGTATCTGAATAAATTGTTTACAAACCTCCAAAAAATAAATGAATACGTAGTTAGCTAATATCTAATTTGCATATCAGCTTAACTGCTTACGTGTGTTCGAGCTTCGCTCAATACATGTAGTCCCATTACCACTGGTCATATACGATTGTAATTTAGTTTCCTGGCCTCGGCCCCGGGTGAAATTCTGGCCCCTCGACATCTCTTATACAAACTAATTTAAATTTTGCTAAAAGGTTGCGTTATTTTTTGGTGCGCACTCTTTTTGTTTGTTGAGCTAATTTGTCTGATAACACCTCCATTGGAAAGTTGTTTAACTGCGCTAAACAAAGTCAAGCGTTTGGGAAAAAGCTTAAGTACTGTGATCGTGTTATTTCTCAACGTTTCGACACGTTTATATTTGTTATTCAAGGAAGCAATGACCGCACTGCACATAAAACGATCCCAAATAGTTGTTCAAATGCAACTAGAAACGAAGAAATTAGGTTGGTTTGTTTGTCGCTTATATATTTGTGTATAAATGGAACAGCTAGGTGCTAGAAAAAGTATGGTTGTGTTGCTTAGCCATCATGTCATTTAGAGTTATATATTCAGTATGCTTGAATTTCCCGTCATCCTACCTTAACAACGTGTTTTGCGCGTAGATATTGTTGTTTTGGTACAATAATGTTCGAATTTTCAAAACATCGGAATAATGCACTCAGCGTATTTTGCTTGTTGGTTTAGCTAGATTTAAATGTCAGGTTTGCTTAATCGAATGGCATGAGCTGCAACTAAATAAATAAATTTTGCTGGAAAAAGACAGCGAACACGAATAGAAATCTTTGCAATTATTCCGACCAGAATAACTCGCTGGGATGTGCACGTTAATATGGTTCCACACAAAACAAGAGAAGATGTATATACCTTTGTCTAAACTGATTATTGATCAATGGTATATATGTACGTAGTGGGGGAATGTGATTGCTAATGCGACCTTTTTGCGTGTGTTCAGTCGCATTTAATATAAATTGCAGGTCTGTGCCATAGTTATTTTTAGATGTAAACCTGTGTTGTTGCTGCTTAGTTTTAAACGTGGTCACTCTTAATTCTTTAAATAGATTTAACTTTGCAGCAAGAAGTTGCCACAGTGGAAACCGTCTGCGCCATTGATGTCGGAAGGTAGTAATTTAGCTTTTTTCGACGATGATCCTGATTTTATGAATATTCCGGCTCCGACAGATGATATTTTGATGTTTGATGAAGAAGGATACGCTCAGCAGTCGCCGTCAAAACTGGCCGGCGAAGAGAGCTGCCGTGAAGCCGACGATGGAAGTAGCGCTCACGGGTATGTGTTTGGGGTGGGAAAACAACCACTATATTTTCCGCAGCGAACACGTGCATATTATACGGATAAGTTAGATCTTAAAAATTCTGTCGCAACTGCTTAAAATCATTGTTACTGTGTTTCAAATTGAATGTGACTTCAATACGTATTTATTGTCAGTGTGAAATATATATGCTATTACTTGAATTATGGCCGATTAATTCGTTCACTGCATGTAGCTGTATAAATTCCGCAACGTAAAATACAAACGTGAGCAATTATGTATACGCAATTCACAACAGTGACTGAAGCATCCGGATCTGCAGAATTTTGTATCGAACCTTATAATAAATATATACAGTTGAAAACCTCTCGTCACCCAGTTTTTTGAAAAGTCGAAAAACCATTTTTAATGGTTTAGCAATAACTTCGATCGAAACCTGATTTTTTACTATTTCGAGATAGTGATTTTGTTTTCTGTTTTCTCTTTGTAAAGCGAAACGTCCGATATGATAACGATTGAAACGTACGAAAGTGATGAATCATCGGATAGGAAGCTGCTGTCGAGTAGAAATTCAAGCACAGACCGTGTTCGAAGCCCAGCAAGTTTGAAACGCAGTCAGCCAATGGGAGGGGACCAGGCTTCTACGGGATCAAAGGAGAATAAACTAGATGTCGGAACTCATAGGAAACAGTCAAAGACAGCGGTTGAGCATGAAGGGAGCCCCAAAGCGGATAGTGGACGCCATAGAAGTCGGACTGAAAGCAGGAGGCATTTAGAGAGAAATAGTGAAGTGTCAGTGGTTGGTCCCAGTAAGTACAGCAAGTGTGATGAGAAGGATTATTCTTTTTTAGCGGTGACGAGGGTAGAATCGATTGAGGGTAAGCGTGAAGTAATTGGCCGAAATCAAGGTAGGGGTGAGATACCGGACCGTAATGACAAGAAGGCGAAAGATGAGCAGAGGCGGAAAGGTCCTCTGGATGCAGAACGTGAGGTTGCGACTCGTGACTATAAAACTGGTGCTGGACAGAGAGTTCATAGAAACCGTGGGAAATATTCGATTGACAGAAGTAGCAGTCCTGAAACGAATATATGGCGTAAGAACAATGCTTCTGGCGTCGAAGTTGTGGAGCAACTCAAGATTTCGGATGAGAAACGTAATCGTACTCGAAATGTCACACGAGACTTTGAGAAAAGCACGGTTGTGGGCAGAAAAATTGAGCATGGCAGCCATACAGAGACGAAAAGGACAGCGCCGAACCGAAACAGTGGAAGGCAAATAGATGTTGCGCGGCACGCAAATACGCAGGCGAGTTTGATTTGCCGTATACATATAACTATTCTGATTGGGTCGTTAGGGATGGGCCGAGACCGAGACTTTTGGTCTCGGTTTCGATCAATTTTTAACCGTTACCGCAGATGAAAACACTTTTATATCAAATGTTTCGGATATTTGTTATCTGCGCAGAATTGGCGTTTAATCCATACAATAAAACTCCACTTAGGAATGGCGGCACAAACTCAATGATTGAAAATTTTCACAGGTTTATCAGTTAAGCTAATATACAAATTAGCTATTAGCTAACTATTTAATTATGGGTCTTGAAGGTTTATAAACAATTTATTCCGATTGCTGGCACCCAAAAGCCCTTTACTACTGAATTTAATTGCTTGTAATCATAATAATCAGTGAAATAATTTTTAAAAGGTCCTAATACTGAGTGACATACAGTAAAAAGTCCTAATTTAGACTTAACCAATTATGCAAGTTAGCCAGTGGCTAATAAACGTCTTTAAATTTTAAAACTCCACTGCGAGGTTAACACCCCAACCCCAGGATAAAAAGCTTTCATACAAAAATTTTGCCAAATTCGGTTCAGCGGTTCCTGAAAATTTTTGCGAACAGATGGACGGACACCTTTCGACCCCCCAGTACAAAACATAATACGCTTCGCGAAATTCCGAGCTTCGCTCATCGAGCAAAGCATTGCTGCGTCCATTCATCTACTCAAACTGGCTCAGGTAATTACAATTGTTTGTCGCTTTTACACCTCTTTGGTTTCGATTTGCAAGCCACCTAGACTCAAGAATAGCGGTACCGAGACCAGCCAAATCCGAAGACTTTGCGAGACCGAGACCGTCCATCCTTGAATATGTTGAGCAATGAACCCAATAACTTTCAACTGTTATTCTTGTTTCGGTTAGTATTTTAACAAAATTCGATTCCTGTTTTAGTAATCGAACACCAGGATCGGAATTTTTACGGTTTTGAGGTATTAAACACTTTTCACGCATTAGGGTTTTAAAATTTTTAAGCCGTTTACTAGCTACAGGGTAATTTGCATAATTAGTTAGCCTAAATTAGGACTTTTTACATTATTTCGCTAAAAGGGTTTTTGGATGCGAGAAATCTGAATAAATTGTTTGCAAACAGTCAAAACCGATAATTGAGTAGTTAGCTAATAGATCATTTGCATATTAGCATAGTATAAGCTTAAATTAGGATTTTTTAAAATATTTCACTGATTATTAAGGTTAAAAGCAATCTAATTTTAGCACTAAAGGGTTTTTGGGTGCGCGGAATCTGAACAAATTGCACACAAACCTCCAAAACTGATAATTGAATAGTTAGCTAATAGCTAGTTTGGATATAAACTTTATTAACAAGACAAAATTAAGACTTTTTAAATTATTTCAATAATTATTAGGGTTTACTGAAGGTTTTTGGGTGTGAGGAATGTGAATAAATGGTTTACAAACGTATAGAACCGATAATTGATGTGTCGTCTATTGCCGATGCCGATTAATCGGCACATCTTTAAGTTTCTGTTCGGGTAAAATTAGCACCTGTTGGAACCATGTGGCCATCGTCATTGCCTTTGCGTTAGAAGTGGCAATTAATTTGTGTAAACTTTTATATTCTGTCGTTATTAACTGGTATTATATCTACCGTTATTTACTGGTACTATAATGAAAGTTGGTTCTATAGTGTTTAAAATTAATGTTTTAGCCTGGTCGCGAAGCATCTGATAGCGGTAATACGCACAATCAACATCGTCCGTTATCAAGAAGTCCTAGTTTTGACAAACGACAGACATCTGGTCACCATATTGAAGATGGTGGGCGTCATTCACAACGAGAAAGCGATGGTAAAGCTGTGCACAAGCGCTATTGGCCTCAAATTTCGCACGATATCGGATTGAAAGACTCTGGTGGGAAGCCTTTTAAGGACAGCAGCACTAGGGTTCACGGTATACCGGTTAACTGTGAATTTATTGCTGAAACCCGTAAGGTGGCTAATCATAACTATGGTAAGGATGGCCATTCAATGCACCAAGTGCGCGGTATTAATCGACATTGGGGTGGCGAGTGGCTTAAGGACTCAAGTGATTTGCATGGATGCGGTGGCGGTAATAACAATAGGGAACGTGTACAACGCGGAGAGAAACAAAAATGTCGTAGCTGGGGGTCGAATTCGGGGGGCGATATTGACAATGTTGCAAGTGATGCAAAATTGCTTGAAAGCAACGAGCAAAAGCGAAACCGCAGAAGCGAGTCAGCGTCCACCGAAGGAACAAGCAGCGTTTCTTCCGCAAAGGCGAAAGTGTCAAAAAAAGACTGGAAGAGAAGCGAAGAACAAATGGAAAAACAACGCAGAAAAGACCATGGGAACGTAAATACAACGTCGTTACAGAAGCCTAATGATACGCCAAAGACCATTGGCATAGCTGGTGATTATGATTATGACGATCGCGATGTGATAGCTAGGTTTGTTGACGAAGTTTTGGCGCGAGTTGTGTTTGCTGGAGGGTAGAGTTGCGCGGGAGTAAGCCAAGCGTATTTTATTCAGAATAAGTTCTTTGTAAGTTTGACGTATCGGCAGCGTTTGAGCGTGTTGCATTTGAATGAATACGTTCTGACATCAAATTAAGTTAAAGAATTTAGATGGAATTTTTGAGGATTGTTTAAGAGTAGTTCTAAGACTGAACGTTGCTCATATTTTGGACCGGCGCAGCGGTCTCTAGGAGCGTGTTTGTAGGTGACATTTTAAACTGTTCTTGATGTTGCGTTTTGAAAAGCTTGCATTTGTGGCATGGACATTACAGTTCCACCTACCGAATGAATGTCTGATGTGTGTAGACGCTTGGAATTTGTTTTTCTATCGTCTGCCAAACACGATCGCAATCCGCAGTCAGCTAAAATACCAGAATTATCAGCCAATTAGTATTCAGCTAACGTAATGGTTCTCAGACCACCAATCAAGATTCGGTCCGAGCATTCAGTTGAAGCAGTCAATTTGAATTTACCTTGCGTTCAGAATTATTGAAGCAGCCAAAAAAATGCTGTTACCGTGCACTGTCGCTGAATATTCAGCCAGTCAAACTTAAGGTGGCGCGCCTAATCGTTGAAGAGTCAACCAGTCGTAGTTTGGTTGGCGTACCAAGTTGTTGATCCAGCCAATCTAATTTCAGCTATGTGCACACGTTGAATTTTCAACCAAACAGATTTTAGCTAGCATATACAATAGTCAGATTTTGGTTCTTCATTTAAAAGCAATATGGTGGTATAGAGATTGTAGCTACTTTCAGAGTGCCGAGCGGCGTCATAGCTAAGGATTCAGAAGTTGAGTTTTTCGGTGAATATTCAAGAAATGGAAATTGGTTGATTAAGCAAGAAACCTGCTTACGGGTCACTAGGCACATGGCGTTGCATTTCGACCAAAACTGAAAATTTGGTTGGATGCGCTGATCATTACTTCGATAGCCACCAATCACAACTTTTATGTATCGAAAGATGAATTTGAAACATCGGAAGTCAGACGTTGTATGGTACAAAGCTATTGTTGCTGCTTCAGCCAATAACGATGAGGCTGCCAAAGAATCGTTTTGTTAACTACCCTGCCAGAATTGAGATATAGCGCTAGGGGTTGTATATATTGGTCAATGAAAATTCAGTTAATTGAGATTGTCGTCGTTAGTCAGAGAGCTGCGATTCAATTGGATGAAGATTTGTTCATGGAGCAAACGAACACAGCAACAAACAAGCAAGCAAGTTTGCTGAAGTATCTAATCGAAGTATTCGTTGTTTAAAAGGTCCGGTGGGAGTATTACGAAGTCAATTGTCACATGTTGTTTAGAATAGAAAGTTGAAATCTTGGCCAATTGAAATTAAATTTATGGTGCGGTTTCACGACCAATCAGATCAAGAGGCTGTTGATCGCATTGTTGCATTTGACTTTTGGTGATAAAGTGAAGCTAACGCCGATTGGAAAATTTCGTTTAGGACGACGAACCAATCAAAATCGGTGGATTTCTACAAATTCTGGGCTCAAATTATTTTGGATTACAAGAAAACGATGATGGCAATGTGGAAACGTCGAATTGAATTTCGAACTTAGAAGCGGATACTGCCAATCAAAATTACAAGTTTAAGTGGTCTCACAGTCATACAATAGTTGATTTTACCATAGTTGGTCAGCGCGGAAGTTGTTGCTAATGCGGTCAAAATAATTAATAAAATTAAGTGTTTTGACGCAAATTTTCAATACAGAACGCTTTTATCGAAAATTTGTGGTTTCAGCGTTATTTTTGTTAAAAATTGCTTGTATTGTTTAAGAAATTTGCGTTTCTGCAATTTTACCCTGTAAATCTTTTCAAGAAACATGAAGTTTATTTTACGGCTACTCGAACAGAGCCGATTCGATGAACGCTCGTGTTGGAAATTAAATTTTACCGCCTCAATTCGTTGTTTGACACTGAATGAATAGCGTTGAATGTTTTCCACATCAACAGGATAGTGTTGTTGAATATTATCGTCGGTGGAAATTTGTGGCTAAAATTCTTTAACGCAAAAATTCACATGTTTGATCAAGGCGTGGATCGTTGTTCGAAATTTTTTACAAATCTGATGATAAATCTTATCATCAGTTGAAAACTAGCCACCAGATTGAGTTCGAGTGTGCAGTCCAGAATGTAGAGTTTTGAGTACCCGAAACTCATGATCAACGTTTTGAATTAAAAGTGGCAAAGCAAAAGTGTGCACAAAAGCAAAGCAAAAGTGTGTACAAAATTTCAAAGTTTTCTGGAAAGGCAATTAAAAAAGAACATCATTGGTGTCAGTTATTCGTTATTCGAAAAACATTGATCGAAAAATAGAGGTAAATGAGCGTCTATTCCTGGAAATGATTGCATCTACAACCTTAGTGAATGTTTTGGATAGGTTGATTTTGTATAGTTTGATGAAATTGCTTCAAGAGGGATTTGGACGCGTCGCCAGTAGCAATTGGGATTAATGGTAAGTCAATAAATCAAGATGATAGCGATTTAAAGGGGAAGATCTGGATGGAATGGCTACATGAAAGCTGGTTCGTAAATGTTGATAGAACACAAGAAGAAAGCTTTGATCTGCGAGGAGCATTAAGAACGTAATCCTTGATCTGGATGGTATGGTAATTTTATCGTCACGTGTATCTTCGAACCCAGTGATATCAAACAAGGAAGTTCCGTTACGAGAAAACCCAAAAAAGTTTGCAGCTTTCTTCGCAAGCCATAACGACATCGTCTACCGGAAAGAAATACGAAAGTTGAAGGAAAGTTGCCGAACTCCATTTTGAATTGGTATGGTTTCCGGATTGCAGCTTAACAGATCCCGTGCGTCGCATACTAGATCCCAGCAAAGCAGACGTTCAGCCTCAAAACGATGTTGTTGACAAATTGTCACTAAGGTCTAGTCTCTGTCCCTCCTAATGATTTGCCTCTGGCATAAACGGTTGTTTGACGGCGGGTAAGTGACCTTGGACGTGTAAGTTTGTATCTGCATTGTTATTTTTAGAATGAGGTTTATGTGTGATTGTGCAAAACAAACCAAGGTTACTGCTTTTTAGAAGATTTCGTTTAAGCTAGTTTCATTTTTTAGTTTTGGTGTTTGGTTTTTAGTAGGGTTCTCTATGGCTTTATTTTACAATTTTGATTGTGATTCAAAGATTTATACGTACGTATATTAAGCATTGGTTAAGAACAGCGGTATGTTTACAGGCTGTATGTAAATTTAAGTATATTTTCTCAACTTGGAATTTCACCTATACCTAGTTGACAACAGGGCTTTTATTTAAGTTTCGCTTTAGTCCACACCACGATGGAATTTTTGGATCGTAATTTTTCCAGTGTCTGTCAGAAAATTGTGTCAAAAATTGATTATATGCTATACTGCCTGGATTTCAGAGACGTGTTTTAAATGGACCTTTGCCTTAAGTCAATTTAGGGTTTAGGCAGAAAATCGCGAAAATCTACAAAACTGTATTGATGGAGTATTTGGTAAATTTGTAGCCTCAGTTTATGTGCCTTATTGTAGATGTTATATATAGCTTTAAAAAGTAAGTTAAATTAGGCTAAATAAAAACCGGGAAAACTATGTTTTCGTTACCCAAGTGTTAAAGTTGGAGAACAACGAATGTTTTTATATCGTAATACCTGTAGAATTATGGTTTAGGTTGTTTTATGATGTTTCAGGGGTCCAGTGGTTCGACGTGAATTCGCGGAGATAAATCGTAAACCACAAACGTCACATTTAACCAATAGCACAGCATCGCAGTCTCAAAATCAACGTGAAGTGTTAACTCCAGTACGAGAACAAAACTTGAGTCGCGGTGGCAGCGGATCAGCCCGAAGTCTTAGTCGTAGCACGAGAATGTCGCGTGAAGATACAGTAATAGAGTGTATACGACTAGGCCAGAGTGAAGACCACTTTAGTAGCAGCGAGTATCGGAAGCGCAGTCGATGTGAAGGCGTAGGCAGCCAATTCTCAAGGTGTGCTCTAAGTAAGATAAAAGGAGGCAGGGAATCTGGAGGCGTCAAAGATTTGGACGATGGGTCTGATCGCTTGGAGTCTTCAGGGACAGGACAGCTTATTAAATCACATAGTAGCTCGTTGAGGGCGTATAAGAATGATGCATCTGATCACACTCTACATAGGTTCGTTGACAGAGACAGGAGAAACCGAAAGCAACACGTCCGAGAGACGAACAAAATGGAAGACAGAGAGCTGCAAACCCCTGATAGAATGCATTGTGGAACACAAGAAGTCAAATATCGAGAGAGTCGTGAACGTAGTGTTAGGTCTGGGCAGGCGATTCGTGGGTCAGTCGATCCGAAAGATCACAAATTAAGAAAAACTAGCGACACAAGAGAAGAAAGACTCAGTTGTTTCAATAGCAGTGATGAGGTACGTTTTGAGAGGCGGGGCCGGCAATTACTCTGGAACTGGATAGAACCTTGCAGTTTGACATTGATTGCTACATACTTTTGATTTTCTGTGATTTTTGGGATCTCGAATGAAATTTGGTTGCCCTTGTGCTTGTAATAGGGGTTGAAAGTGTTTGCAGTTGTACTTAGTTCTTTCACTACAGATCAGATAGTTGAGTTTTATATTGTTGCTGTGAAAACAGTTGTGATACGATTAGGCACTTTGAAAATCTTTTTCTCTGTTCTCACTAAAGACAAAAATGTTAGTTTTGGAGCACCCGGTAATAGATGTTAAATGCAAATCAGGACCCACCTACTTGATTTAACCATTGTTATAACAATGTTTTAATTATTTGTAGTACCACTGTCAAGCGAAACAGGAGCAATCGAACAGCCGAAATCGCGGAAAGTCTAGTGGTCACACTTCTTGCTTTCCCGAGAATCGACAGGGTAACTATGAAGGCAGCAGTCAGAAACAACAACAATATAATCTTCATCATCAACAGCAACAAAAACAACATCATGATCAACAACATAATCGACAAAAACCTTATGAAGAACAAGAACAACCGCAGCAAAAACAACATGATCTTCATCCGCTCTATCAACAACACAAACAAATGGGCAATCAAATTGTGTGCAAACGAGACAACACACAGTTTGATCGACTACAATACACAACACGTGTGGGCAGATTTTCTCCGCAGTCTTTTTCACAACAGCCGGCGCCGTGGGTAACGCCGATGACTCCCGACGCTGCTGCTATGTTAGAGTTTCCTGACCGTAACAATAGTTGTGTCACGGGTCACGGCACGGACGTGGCGGTAACGGAATTCATGACGGTTGTACCATCCACAGTTACGCAGCAGTCAATACTGAATCCCGAGCCCCAAGCGGCAGACCGCAGTCTAGATGTGGCTGTAGTACCTTTGACGAACATGTTGAGTGCTCACGCAACAGCAGTACCCATGGCACGTCCGCTAACAAGTATCTCGGGCTCTGCTGATCGTCCGGGATACGTGTCAGCGGTCGGTACGCACAACTCCGTGGGCGTAACGCCAGCCTCACCAGGCAGCTCTATTGGTCTAGTTGCTGTCCCACGGGCTACAACTCCGCCATCGTCAGCCAAAACTACGCTAGCCAGTTTTTTCGTTCAAATGGAAGTGCCATCAAACATGTCGACCGGTACGTGTCTAGATGTCGACGAGAAAACCGGAAAAATTGTCTGGCGCAGCATCAATGAATTTACGCCTGAAGAGCAACGAAGACTGATACCTGCGTGTCCCAATATGGCAGATACGGCACTTGCGGTAGGTGCACAGCATCACCCAATTGATGCTCCTGTCTCACCCTCTGTTCCCACGGCACCTATGTATACCAAAAGGCTATTACAGGTGGCTGATAAGTCCAGGTGTTCGCATAAACTTGTGGAACCGTCCGATCGTGCTTGCCGTGGGGTGCCAGCTGCTGAAATGACCTCGTCAGTGGATTTTGGTGCTAGGTCCCGTAGCATTGTGGGCAGTCTTGATGGCCTGTCTGGTGGATTAGATTATTCGTTCGGTGAGGGAGACGGAAGTCTTGAGTTCCCTGTTTCTACTGACTTGAAAGGCCATAGCTCGGTACCATTGCGGAGTAGGATTTATCGTCAGCGGCAGCTGTCGTGTGATAGCGTTGTGGAACAGACTGAAGTAAATCCAGATGGCCGAGCTCGAATATCCCAAACCACACCGGGCCCCAACAGTCATGCCTCAATCCGGCAGATGAATTCGTCAAAACAATTGGTGTCTGGTAGAGCTGGTGGCGGCGAGCGGGATAATAGTTGCCATGGGTTGGATAAAGCGCACCGTCTCCGTTATCCGCTGGGTAAGCATGGCCGGAGCCACTCAAGGGAACCAAAGACCGGTAGTGAAGGATCGCGAAGTGGAAATATCACGAAGCGCCGCCCTGTTTACGATGGTAGCGATCATGGATCGAGTGCGCGACAAGTAACAAAGGTTCAACGCCGGTCTTTATCGCCACGACACAAACGCGTCGCAGTGTATCATCGGATCCGTACTGGAGCGGGTAACCGTGCCGATGGCACTAGAATACATAGTCGCAAACAGTCATCCCGGTTCCCGTTACCTAAACCATCAACTGGGCAAAAGTTGAAGCTGATTGCGGCACGAAGTGCCCTCCAACGGGCACGACGAACTATACGCCCTACAACTACGGGTGGTTCCGAACTCCGCGGTCACCGGCTACCGCCTCCGCCGCCTCAGGGTCGCGTTGCTGGCCGGGCGGTGGCAAGCAAGACTCTTGCCGCTGTCGATGATGCTCGAAAACTCGCACGAAGCGTTCTTGGACACGACAAGACTGCCGCCGCACCACGCCGACATTGTCAACCGCAGCCGTCGCGACCTATTCGAGTGCACCGACAGTCGGTGCTCGATCGCGAAGTTTCCAGCCGCATCACTTCTATGTCGGCGACTAATCGACCTCGTGCCAGCAGTCGCCGCATAAAGCGGTTAAGCCCGCGGGATGACGCTTACACGAACCAGTTTCGACGAAGTGACGTCGGCGACGAGCTGGTATCGCGCTACGTCGGTCGTCGATCGCACCGCAACGATGATCATCGTGAACATCGACGCGAGTCGCGATCGACGGTCTCGCCGCCGCCTCAGCCAGACGCTTCGATCGCTACACCCTCGCAGCGTCACTATTTCGAAATACACCGGCACCGCGATGATCAGCAAGCAGCAGACACGATAAGGAAACGTCTATTGGTCGATGCAGCGCGACCATCATCAATACGACGCCATGAGCGGCAACGGCCACAAGTGACAGATTGCGTCGATGCGGGTGTTAGGGTTGATCAACCGAAAGTTGTCGCGGTGAAATTGAAGCCTGATGCGAGGAGATCGTACGAAGCTGTTCCGGATAATAGTGTCGTTGCCACTCGAGAAAGCCGGCTAGAGTATACTAGAAGGAAACTGGAGGTTGGCGAGTCGATCAAAGGGTCTGCTACTGGTGACATCGGTTACCATGGTTTTCCATCGGGTCCTAAGCGTAGGCAAGAAGTGTCGCCTAGTTCTTTTCGATATCTAGATCAGAAAGGTGGTAGTGATTTTACGGTGCGGACGCCAGAGTTATATCAGCCACCAGGAAGGCTGCCGGACCTTCATAGTCGTGACACTGTAAAGAGAAGCCGGGACTATGGTAGTTTTAACCCAGACGCAACAGCCAGCCAGTCTCGAGACCATCAGAAATATTCTAAGAGTCCAACAGAACGTAGCCGTTCTCCACATAGTCGCCTACGACTACGAATGTATGACAAGGAGCATTCCAGATCCCGATCTGGTCCTCAGAACAGAACTCCTGAATATTCTCGAGGAGTAAAGGCAAGGGGCTCGCAAGCGAATGCTCAGAAGAGTGCTTGTAGTCCTAATGGTCACTCTACGAATCGGCCTGATATGATAAAACGCTGGCCAGCGAGAGACGAACGAGATATCGACGGAATTAGACATGCCGGAAAGGCTAGAAACCACAGAGAACTGCTGAGATCAACCGAAATTGGATTGATACAAACTGGTAAACGTGAAAACGACGAACTACCGCCAGACCGAGGCAGCTATAACACCGAACGTCATTATTCTGTTCACTCAAAAGTGCAAGAATACAAGCATTCGCCTGCGGTTGATGATGTTTTAGCCGATACTACTACGCATTATATCGATAGTCCAAGTCATAATGAACTAATGATGAGGGCGTCTGCTAATGTCAGGTCCCGGAGTCGAAGCTTTGAGCGAGGCATTCAGCTGGACAGGCGTTCCCACCAACTTAAGCATAGCTACCGGCAGGATGGGGCACACAAACTCGTCGCCTCAGGAATGGGCACAAAACCCGTGGCAGTACAGCGCCGTAATGATCAGCATGGTGCTGGGGCAGAAAGCGTTCTGCCATCAAGCAAACGGTTATCGAAGCCTACATATGTGACAGGGAATTTAGAGGATCAGTTGTTTTGCAGTGGGGTTCGCAGCAACCAACTGTCAGATTTAGAGCTAAAGGTGGGGACAGGGATTCAGCGCCACAGAAAGGGAAACCTACTGAAAACCGTTCAGGGAACAGTTCATGGTGAGGCACAGCAGAGAAAGGGAACGATGAGAGCGGAGTCGGATACTGTAAAGACTGGAAGCTTTACACTTATCAAAAATGAAGGCGAAGTCAGAAAGATTTTTCCACCTCCTGGGGCCGAGATAAAAAAGTTCATGGACAGCTCGAGAAAGGTTATTGAGAGTGGCGTGGAGGTTGAACCTCACAGAAAGGCGAAGTTATCTGGTGGACAAAAACCTGATGAAGAGGTTAACAAATCATCGGATGTTTTTGGTGCTGATGCGACCGGCGAAAAGAAGAAGAAAGGAAAGAAGAAAAAAACAACAACGACAACGAGGAAAATAAAGAAAAAGGATGGAAAGAAAAAGAAACATACTAACCAGGTGAGTTGCTTTGTCTTTCGTCTTTCGTACCGTTAAATTATTACTATACCTAACTTCAGAGGCTTGTACTAAAAATAGAAAGGAAATATACACAATCAAAAATTTGCGGGGGGATCTCAAAATAAGTAAGTTTACCGGTTTAGAAAGTATTTCTGGGTCCTAAAGTGTCACTCATTAATTTCGCTTGTTACAAACTTTTAAATGAGGATTCGATTGTATTTTTTAAATCATTTTTGATGTCGTTCAAAACGTTTTCTTCTGAATTTGATTTAACAAATAAAAGTGTTTTGTTTCGGTATTTTTAAGATAATAATAATAATAATAATAATGATAAAAAATAATAATAATTGGTATACCGGAGCGAAATCTAATACCATGCAATTTAAGGCCAAATTTCAGGCTCATGTTTATGACTAACAATAATCTTTATTATTGAGGGACAGCTTTTCGGTAGTTCAAAATTTAACTTTAACCCTAATTGCGAATGTGCACGTTTTTTACAGCGGCATCTTTTGTAAATTTTGCAATAACAGCATTTTTATTGACATTTTACGGCTTTGAGATATAGATACGCAGCGTGTTAAATAATGGGTTTTTTGAGAATTTCGCGCTTCAAGCAATATACAGCACAGTTTATTATGGATATTGTATTTAATGCGTAAGTCCGGAAACCGACTCTTTACGATTTTGTCACGGTTTCAGCGATTTTTTGCAAAAAACTATTTGTTAACTGCTGACAATTTTGATGTACTACGTAATATTTTGGAAGATGTTGATGTTACAAATATTTCTGCAGTCACTGTGTGTAGTGCGTTTTATTTCAGGCGTCAAAACATAAAGATAAGAAACAAACCGCTAGTGTTGCAACGAATACACAAGTTCCGCCTTGTGGTATTTCCAGCGTTAAATCAAACGTGGCAACTGCGCCTTGTGACCCACACGATATTTCGCAACCGATAATATCTGTCAAAGTTCACCCGCTAAAAAAACCAAGGGCAACAAACTCAACTGAACCTGAGTGCCAAAGCAAAGCGTGTCATTCTCAGTCTTCAGTCTCGAAGCATTCTGGCCCAAAGACACATGACTCTAAACCGCCACAGCTGCTCATATCTTCGTTTGGCGTCTCAGACATGACCTCAAAAGTAGCTTCTAGAATGGAAAGTCAACCGGTGATGGATGGTAAAATGGGTGGAAGTGAAAGGGTCGTGTCTGGTGACGGTTCATTTCGCTTAGATCGTTCTAGAATGGAGGGGCATGGAGGCCAGCAGCAGATGGTGAAAGGGTTTTCGAACCCCGGTGTTGCGTCTTACCCTGTTACACAGCTTGGCGCCTCGAGTAAACCAGTGCCACAAGACGACAGTCTGTCTGGTGGTGCTGGTTTAGCCCCAGACATCGGCGTCCAGCGGAAGCGTGAGCGATCGCCGGTGACTGCGCCGTCGAGTAGACGGGTAGAGTCAAGGGATCATATGGGTAGACGATTTCCTGCGGTCAGTGGTACTGTTGTGTCTGGTGCTGGAGTGCTGGTCGACGTTGGTACAGTAGGTGCCAGTAGCAGTGGGCAAGGGAGTGTCAAGGCGGCCGGTCGGTTTGAGCACGATTCGATGGTGATTACAAGTAAATTTCGTGGAAGTTTGTACAAAAGACATCGGGAAAATTCTAAAAAACCGTTTGTAGCTTATTTAATGACCAGTACTGGAACATAATCGTATAATGGTAAAAATTTTAAGAAATCAAATTGTGCTAAAAGTTAGATTTCCGACGTCAGTCAGGGTTGCAGCAAAGATTCGGTCGGATTCGCCAAAAATTGGCGGTTCGGATTCGGCAAAAAATTGGCGGTTCGGATTCGGCAAAAATTGGCTGTTCGGATTCGATTTCGGTTGCAAAAATGCCAAATCCAACAATGTTCGGCAATGTATACGTATGTTTTTTCATTTTTAAACAATAAAAATTTTAAATAATTTGTTGGCGAACTTGCAGTGGATAAGGTCAAATCGTGGAAATACAGTTTATTTGTACCATGCTTATAATTCTATCTTCCCTTGCGTTCGTTCATAACCAAAGCGTTTATTTATTTTCAGAAAGTGTTGATGCTACCCAGCCACGTTCAGTGCTACTAACGGCCGCTGCTCAACAGATGTTTGCAAGCATTGCTGGTGAAAAACCAGAAGATTCGCGTTGCAGTCAAAAAGGTTGGAAAGCTCGAACTGGAAGTAAGTTAATTTTTTGTTATTTGAAAAGTAAAGTTTCTCTTGTTTTCGTACGCTAACGGGCTTTCACGGTGCAAATAGTACGCGACTAAGGGCGTACTTTTGCGAGATTTATATTACATCGACAATGTTAATCTTAGTCCGAGTCCGGACTTCGAAATTGACATTCAGGCGAAGAGTTTACGCCTACTCAACAATAACAAGCGTACACCAATCAACATTTTTCGATTATAGTTCTGACATTAAGGCTATCTATGCAGTATATATCAAAATGCACGTGTTCGGTAATGCTTCTAACTAGTACAGTGTATTCTCGGTACAATACTTGAAGCGCCGGTAAATTGAGGCTCTTTTATTAGTTTTCTATTTGTTTTAAGGTCGCACTGTTGTTGAAAATCCGGATACAAAGAAAATTATTCTGAAACGACGTTGAATGGAAATATTTTTTTGCTTGTTGATGGCTAGGATTCGTATTCGAATATTGGGTAAGACAGCGTTTGTCATGTTCTTTTGAATAATAACAATAAATACTACTACAACTAATAATATTAAAATTGTCGTTTTTCTAGAACCGTATATAAATTTATTTATTAAAGTTATGTTCTGGTAAAATCTTGTTTATGTTTAGCGGTTTTGAAATAGTTGTTTGTGTAGGGCTGATATTTGATGTCAACCAATTAAAGCAGTATTATTTAGCCTTGCGAAGTGTGTCTCCTTTTCCCGCGTTTTTCGAATCCTTGTTGCATTTAGTATTTACTTTCATATCAGATCAAATTAGCTGCTTGACGATTACGTGTTTGTTCTGGCCACAGCTACCGCAAAAATTCGAGTCATGTGCATGGTTGAATCGTGTACGAGACTAAAGAGCGAAGGATACCGGAAAAGGTACTGGCAACGCTAATGATACTATGTTCGAAAGAGTGGTATAAAATTAAGTCTGGGACTTTGTATGTTTTGTTTGATTAGATTAAGTATTATGATTATTTTCCATGTGCTTCGTTAAGTTATTTCATTAATCTTGACAGCGGTAGTCTGACTCTTACTGTAGGAAATAATTCATTTGTTAAATTTTATCCGATTTTGGTTTATACATTGATTTCAATTGGAATAGATTCTTACGTTATTCATGATTATTGTTAAAAAATTTAATCATTTTGAAATAATTATGCTGTTCTGCTTCCGAATCAGTTCTTGTCTTGTCTACGTTAACTAGCATAATTATTCAATTCCTTGCTACAATTCTGTGATTTCCACTTTGAAATTAATTATGGAAGTTACTTTGCATTCAAAATTTTAGTTTCCAAATTGCAAAATTCTATTAAAATTTGTACGGCAGTAGAATTGCAGTGTCCGCCCTTTTGCAGTTTGACTATAACAAATTGAGAAAATGATAATCAGACGTTCATGTCTTAACATGCATTTCACAGCAATATTTTACGTTGTTTGCGTGTCTTTTAACTACCCGTAAATTAATATCCGGTAGCTAAATATGAATATCTTTTATTGGTATAATTCTTCTTCCAAGTCATTTAACACTGTGTTTGGAGATGATTAATGCGGTGTCGATTTTAAAAAGAAAGTATATGCTTCTTACATATTTTATGGTATATTGTTAATGCGTTATTACGGTATATTTTTATTAAATTGTATATGAGTTGTCTGAAGTAAAAAGAGCGGATATTGCTTGCATTCGAAGAGGAAAGGACTGTCTTTCGGAAAATGTAATACCAAAACTGGAAATTCTCACGTATACAGCTTACCGTGATACCTTCTTACAATAGAAAGTTGTTTGTGTAGGGCTGATATTTGATGTCAACCAATTAAAGCAGTATTATTTAGCCTTGCGAAGTGTGTCTCCTTTTCCCGCGTTTTTCGAATCCTTGTTGCATTTAGTATTTACTTTCATATCAGATCAAATTAGCTGCTTGACGATTACGTGTTTGTTCTGGCCACAGCTACCGCAAAAATTCGAGTCATGTGCATGGTGGAATCGTGTACGAGACTAAAGAGCGAAGGATACCGGAAGAGGTACTGGCAACGCTAATGATACTATGTTCGAAAGAGTGGTATAAAATTAAGTCTGGGGCTTCGTATGTTTTGTTTGATTATATTAAGTATTATGATTATTTTCCATGTGCTTCGTTAAGTTATTTCATTAATCTTGAAAGCGGTAGTGTGACTCTTACTGTAGGAAATAATTCATTTGTTAAATTTGATTCGATTTTGGTTTATACATTGGTTTCAATTGGAATAGATTCTTACGTTATTCATGATTATTGTTAAAAATTTAATCATTTTGAAATAATTATGCTGTTCTGCTTCCGAATCAGTTCTTGTCTTGTCTACGTTAACTAGCATAATTATTCAATTCCTTGCTACAATTCTGTGATTTCCACTTTGAAATTGATTATGGAAGTTACTTTGCATTCAAAATTTTAGTTTCCAAATTGCAAAATTCTATTAAAATTCGTACGGCAGTAGAATTGCAGTGTCCGCCCTTTTGCAGTTTGACTATAACACATTGAGAAAATGATAATCAGACGTTCATGTCTTAACATGCATTTCACAGCAATATTTTACGTTGTTTGCGTGTCTTTTAACTACCCGTAAATTAATATCCGGTAGCTGAATATGAATATCTTTGGTTGGTATAATTCTTCTTTTAAGTCATTTAACACTGTGTTTGGAGATGATTAATACGATGTCGATTTTAAAAGAAAGTATATGCTTCTTACATATTTTATGGTATATTGTTAATGCGTTATTACGGTATATTTTTATTAAATTGTATGTAAGTAGTCTGAAGTAAAAAGAGCGGATACTGCTTGCATTCGAAGAGGAAAGGACTGTCTTTCGGAAAATGTAGTGCCGAAACTGGAAATTCTCACGTATACAGCTTACCGTGATACCTTCTTACAATAGAACAGATTGACCGCAGCTTGAATTGTGTTTTGCTCATCCGCGCTCAATGATTAGCGCTGTAAGCCGCTGTGATTGTGCATAAAAAGCTTTTACCGTGTGTTTCAAGGACTATTCCTCATACACTTTTCCAGTTAAAAGTCTCCAATGATGTCGAGAAACAGTGGGCGGAACGGTTTTCTGTGGGACTGTTAAAGAGTAAGCTTAAGTTTAGAATAATTTTTTGGCTAGACGTTTCTTATGCTAAAGAATATGGTCATTCTTACGCTTTGGCTTGGCTTAGGAATATGCTTATAATACTGTTCCGCCCATATCCTTTACATTGACCGGTCTATCCTACCTTTATCTCTACGTAGAACAAGCATCCAATGATACCCAAAACCAGTAGGTAACCCTTTGCCCATGCGGCTGATGTTTACGCTTAGTTCTATGCTTAAGGCTGTCCATTCTTGCTCTAATTTCAGCAACTTAAGGCAAGCTGCGTACACGCAATAATAAACAATTCGTCTTACAACTTTATTTATCGTGTTATACGCAGTACAAACTCTTCGCGAATCGTGAGTCCCTCAAATCTCGGATACAACCGATACGATCTTGTAGTCCAAAGTGTGGTGTGGGGGATTGTAATTGTCAAAACCCATCCGGGGTTCAAATTATAGCTTGGAATTTTACATCTCAGGCACAATAGAACAAATTAATATAAAAATAGATCTTATACACTGCATATATTGTTCGGATTCCCACTTCTGTACATCAATTTTAATTTACTGTCTATATTTTAATATTAGAATTTGAAATTTAACCATAAAAACAAAATTTATTTAAATATTCACCGTAATTATACATTGATACACAGTAAACAATATTGAGCAAATCTGAATATGTATATAATTCAAGATGATGTTAAAGATCACTATTCACTGTATGGCCCAAATTTCGGAGAGTCAATTTCCCTCACCATTTTTGCAGTATATATTACCAAGAGTGGATAATGTCCACTTGCAGAACAGTGTGCAACTGATGCAGTAGTACATGGCACAAAGTGTACCAGCACGCGTTGCATTTTTGCTCGACCCTCCCCTGATTTGGGGGGTAATCACCACTTAATCTACATAGTAAACATAGGAGTTAAAATATAATCGGAGCGACTTTAGCAAAAATTCAAAATATTGGTTCAACGTCCCCCCCAATTATGGGTGGTAGGTCAAAAATACAACGTGCGCTGGGAACATTGTTTTGTGTACAGAATGTACCCAGTTGCACACTCTTGTGAAAATCATCCACTCTTGATATTACATATTATATACATTGCTAAAATTAAATACCTCTTGGTGCTTAATATTTTCGAGGGCAGTCCATGATTTATTCTGGGTCTTAAGTTTGCTAAATTCATGCTTCGATACCAATCGCACTGTGTAATTGTATGTTTTTGGTTCGACAAATTCAAGAATAAAATGTGGCGTTTGGGTGTTTAACTTCGACACAGTTGTAGTTTTATTATAACACCTAGGAATTTTAATGGTGTATTTAGGCACGGTGGATTTTACAGGGAAGGACAAATAACATTTTATGGCTCAAAATCATTTTACAGTTGACGATTATCGGCAACAGGGGCGAAAGTATTCGCCGAAAGGGCCGCATTCTCCTCGCAAACTGTATAGCTGCGGCATTGTGTAAAATTTTCAAATTCCGGCCAATGTAAAGAACAGTGGCGGATTGTAATCTTTTTCCTATGCCTAGACCTAAACGTGAGACTGAGCTTATACGCAAGCCTAAGCCTAAGCAAAAATAATCTAAAGCTTAAAAGTTTAATCTGTTCCAGTCCCACAAAAAAGTTTTGGCCCTGATCTTTACATGCGTCCAAATTACGAAGGCTTTCACAAGCTAAATTTAAATTGACAAAATTAAATTGTTTTAACTTCGCGTCGCTTTCGCAATACCGACTCTGTTGTTTCCGAAATCAAACACGTGATAGTAACCACGGATCCATGTGTCTCCAAGAATCCAATCTATTGAACCGACATTTGCGCCCTGCATTGCGATTAAACATACGTTGTATGTGCCCTGGTTGATCTGAAATATAAATGTTTGTTGGTACTACAGTTGTTGACCTAATTTAATACGGCAGTTGCCTATAAACGACAATTTTTTGAATTCCGAAATTGGAGTTCAAAGTTAACAAATACGGAATATTCCGAGACATTAAGTTCAACTATGCTTAAATTAGGGTTGTTTGATGCGATAAATGGGCCCAAACAAGCTATTTCTTAAAACCAGGTCTAGCTTGTGGCACACGCTGTCACATTTTTTATTGCGCTAATTTTTACAAAGTTACATATGCTGTACAGTGCAAAAAATGCTGAGTCAAATTGACTCCCTCTGAAATAGGCTCTACGGGACTACACAAACTGAGTCAAATTCGACTCCGCCAGATTCAAACGTGCGATTTAGCGAGCCAAATTTGATTCTATTGGAGTCGAATTTGACTCAGTTTGGGTAGTCCCGTAGAGCCTATTTCGGAGAGAGTCAATTTGACTCACCATTTTTTGCAGTGTATTTGTGAAATTTTGGATTGGGGGAAGCTGGGAATAAAACGCGACGAAAAACCGACGTTCCTCAGATAAAAATTGCCAAATCGTTAACCTTAAGGATGACCAACGACGCAGTGTTCTCGCCTGAATTTCCATGGTTCCATCATTTTCCTCTTTAAATTTTTGAAATACCGGTCAATATATGCACACCTCATTTGTGTTGGCAGAAAAATATAACATTTGAAACAATTTTTTACTTCAATATCCGTTTTCCGTTTCCGTTATTTTGATCAGCTCTCGGTTTCAATTCCGTTATTTTTACCATGCGTTTACACCCCGATAGCCGCGGTCAGTGGTGGATTTAGAAATTTGTAAAAGGAGGGCGTATTCACTTTGAGTGTAAAGCATTTTGTTACCACGCGAAATCGGACAGTTGCACACCATTGTCCCAGAGTGATTATCCACTGTTGACGACACTCACCTCAATCACGTAATCGTACGCAGGTACAGCGAACTTTTTGCCGTTGAAAATAAAGTTCATATCGGGTAACGTCGATTTGTCGACATTGCAGTCGATGACGTACATTCCTTGAGTGGACTGAACTCCTGGGATTTGTTGCGCCATCGTGTCTATAACTGACGCTGGGCCGACCAAGAACGAAGTCCCTGTGTCTGAAATCACTTGGTAGCCGCCGTACGGAGTGACTGTTTTGTCTCCAACGTTGATGCTGTAAAATTGATTTTTAAAAAAAATAATTTTTTTGCTATATATTATGAAAAAATTCAGTGTTTTGAAAGCTACACACAAAAATTGTCTTATATTCAAGAAATTTTGCCTGAAATTTAAGACAATCATGACTTAATATAGACTCCAGACATATATATGTCTGAAATTCCAGACTTTTATTTCTTAAAATTTTCAGAAACATGGTTCTAAAGATTTACAGGCTTAAAAAGTCTAAAACTGAAGTCAAGTTAAAATTTATAATTAGGTTTAAACTTTATGCTCAACTTTCTTGTTATACTAAGACCGGTGTACGTAAAAGCAGCCCTTCTTTTAAGCATTTTCTATTACATCTAAGATCTAATTTCAAGCTAGCATTCGAAAGTCCGATTCTCGTAACAAAAGTTGTTGAAATGATTTTAAAACTAAAAAGTTTTCCATCTAATCTTCGGTTCAAGCTTTACTTTAAATTTAAACTTCTAGCTAAAACTGTTAAATTTGCTAATAAAATTTGTTTTTGCTCAGACTTACCCGTCCATTTTAATTTGCCAGTATCCTTTGCGGGTTACAGGCAAATACGTAAAGTCTCCGGTATATTTTGATGAATCAACTCCACCGAATACAATCTCACCTCCGACCTCTCCATCGGTTTTTGTTCTGAAATGCAAAAAAATACAAAATTTGTTTTATCATTTTCTGTCGTGTACCGAAAAGGCAACCACGGTGTGTACCCGCAGTGTGCATTGATTGGAACTCTTACAAATAACTTCGTCAAAACTTCAAAAAATGTCTTAATAAACGAGAATGTTTATTTGAATACTTCAATTTCAGATTATACGAAAGAGTTATACCCGACACCAAGCCATCGTGGATCGTACACTTTATAGAGACAGACGGTTACGAAGCGACGTACTCAGTCATCCAAACCGAAAACAACGGTTGACTAATGATGCCTTGTTTGATCATATTTTGAACTGGAGGCAAAACGTTATCTTCAGCAATCGACTGGTACGCCAGGCCAAGAATGCCGTCCATTTTTTGACCAGCAAAGAAATCAGCCAAATGGGTCGCTTGCCCGAATACTTGGTTTGGTACTTTAATGCCGCCGAGCTAAAAATTCAATCTTGCATTAGGGGTGAAGTAGGTTTTTTAATATTCTAATTTAAAATTATACAAGTATCAATATACAATTCGCAGTGCATCGAGGTAAAACTTCGCTATAACGAAAAAATTTCAAAGCTGTAAAATGATGTCAATGCAACAAGGATACGTGTAATATTTGCCTCAACAAATTGACCCAACCGCCGAAGCATGCGCTATAATCGTCAAATACTCAGTATCGTGAAGATCAGCGGCGGAGCGTTCTTCTGCGGTTCTGCGATAGAATACGCTTAAGCTTTAGACTTACTTTTTTGCTTTTGCTTAGGCTTAGGCCTAGGCTTAGATATAAGCTCAATTTTACACTTAGGCACAGGCTTAAGATTAGGAGTATGCTTATACAACTGTTACGGCCCTGTTCTATACATTGACCGATACTTAAAATTAAAAGAACATCCGCTTGCTTACCGTCAGAGTGTCACTTCCCAAGAACCCTGAACAAGATCCAGTACCATATTGAATTTCAAATTGTCGTCCGTCTTGTTGATACGTTGAGCTATCTTTTGAGTTAAATTGGTGTTTGCCAGCTAAAATAATTATAACACTAAGGTTATGACATATTTTCACCATTACAAGTTTATTACATACACAGGTCATAAGTCCTGCACCGCTATGATAGCTAACGGATTATTTAATTATCACTGTAGGTCACAGCTATATATTCGTAAAACCTATTAACATTTCCAAGGAAAAGTACGAAACAAAAATGACCTCAATCGTGTAAGCAACTTAATTCCCCTGAATTTCAACTTTGTCTATAGAAATGTTTCGATGGCCGAGATGAAAGTCGACACAAAGGCCGCCCACAAATTTCGAAATATTGAATATACCAACAGAAAACATAATTCTAAATAGTCGAGAATGTAGCAAATTTTGCCACGTGTAAAGACCAGGGCCGGAACGTTTTTCTGCGGAACTGCGACCGAGTAAACTTAAGGCTTAGGCTTAGACTTAGGAGTATGATGCCTATACTACATGTTACGGCCCTGTTCCATAAACTGGCCCAAATTTTTTAAACCAAAAATTCGAAACCCTCACGTACCACACGGATCTGTCGCTCCAGTCATCAAATATCTATACGCGGCGAGTTGTTTGCTCGATGCAATTGATTGTGACTGCTTGCAACAAGATTGATCAGGACACATCAGGGTACAAATTACACTTGCACATTTCCATGACGAACACGACGAACCGCTGCCACAGGTCGAATCTGGGACCCATAGATTTGCTGAACCGGTGTCCATGACAACAACAAACTTTTGTCCTGGTGTTCCAAGATCGATTTCGGAGACATAGCTAGTCTGAAATAATATGCAAATATATGGTTTAAAGTCTTACTCGCGACCTCGCCTCAGAGAGGTTGTTTCAGACGTTTTTTTCAAACAATATATAATTTGCATATGCATGTGTATTATAACTGCAATAACATTAGATATGTTGGTTACTTTTGACTTCGACAGAGATTATTTATTTGTTAAAGCTACACAAGGTCTGTAGGTGCTATCACCTAAAATATGGTTCCGATTTCGTTGGTTGGCCCTAATTCCAGTGATCAGTTTAACTCAAGCTAGGTACAATTGTGACGCCGCTGCGCACAGAGTCAGTACAAATAGTAACGAGTTTTAACAACTGTTTCGCAAGAAATATTTATTTTGTAGTTTGTAAGTATTTAAAAATTATTGCAAATTCCGATAATGAAACGGAGAGCAACGGTAAAAACTGATCTTCTGACATTTTTGCAGCTTGTGCACAACACCACTGCGTATTACTTATCGAAAGCTATATACCAATTTTAAAATTTGACTTAGTACAACGAATAAATCTACAGGGTCAGGTAGGAACTTATTGCACAGTGAAGGTTCAAGCTTTTCCTCCAATGTGGCTTATATTTTCGAGATTAGTGTTAAGTTTATGTCTATAAAGCAACGGTAAATCAGTAGTGCAGCAGCCGATCCAGCGACAAGCGTGGCCACGTGAAGTGCGTATATTACTGCAGTTCCAGGATGTTTGTTCGTGGAGGCTTTTTGGGCCAATGTATAGAATAGGGCCGTAACATATAAACATATTGCTAACATTAAGTTTAAGTCTAAGCGTAAGGATTCACATATACCTAAGCGTAAGGATTCGCATATACCTAAACCTAAGGTTAGGCCTAAGCCTAAGCAAAAATTAATCAAAAGCTTAAGCTTGCTCTGTTTGCAGTCCACTAAAAACGTTTCATCCCTGATCTCTACGCAATCTATTGCCTTCCTGTTACCGCCCTTGGGCTATGTATAATGGTTGAAGATGCCTCGCAAGCAAGAAGCGAAGTACAATTTTCAAAATTTGTTTGGAATGGCCTTACAATTTTTTCATAAATTTTTTGCGTATTTTGTTACTATTTCGTGTCACAACAGCTCACGTCTGAATAATCAATGAGCGGAACAGCGTTTTTCACACCGACAAGTTGTCGAAAACTGTACAAGTCAGCTTTATTTTTTAAATATTCCAAAAATCGTCCGTCGGCAATCTTTTGATCTCGAATCGATCGGATTCGTTTTAACGGTGCCCTGAAACCGTGGGAAAGTTAAAATAATTTCTCATGATAAATGAACGTTTATTCAACTGAGTCCACTCAGTCGAAACCTTCAAAATGAACTAAGTTTTTTGCAAACCAGCCATTTGATAGCAAAACTGTTAGGGTTGCGCTATACTTTACTATGCCGAACACCGCCGCACGCCGCTATATGCTTGCTAAACAAAAATACAGGCAAAATCTTATTTGTCATGTGCAGCAGTTTTTAATAAATTTTATTGTGTCGCGAGGCGATGTTTCGCGGCGTGTGGCGGCATGCAGCGACTACAGCGTAACCCTAAATCGACTTCACGTCAGCATTTGTGTTCCTACATTTTCACCGTGGAAATAATTATGTATATTTTAATTTCAGCACTAAAAAACTTGAAAAGTAGACTTCAGTCTAAAAACTGTGACTTCAATTTTTCAAGCTACTCAACTTATAGCCAAAATTACAACTTGAGTTTAAAATCAAACTGACACCATGTTTTCGAATCCAAGTAAATTTGTTCATTGGAGTTAAGTTTGCATAGTTCTTGGGATTAAGTTTTATAGTTTTAATTATCGGCTAGTGTATAGAGCAGGGCCGTTAGTGTAAGCGTATTCATATAAGCCTAAGGCTAATTTTAAACCTAAACCTAAGCGTAGCAAAAACCCAGGGTGTAGGCGAACATCCGTTTCCGTTTCAGTTATAGACATAACGGAAATTGTGTTATTTTTGCGGTCAAAAAGAGAGATGCTGGAGTTGTTTGCAATGAAATAGAAATTACGAAATTCACTCCAAAAATTTTGATCCGGCATTTTTCTTCTAAAATTTTAGCAAACCCAATGACTATTTGCACGCCTCAATTGTGTTGGCAGAAAAATAAAAAATCTATATCGGTTTTCCGTTTGCGTTTCCGTTATTTTAACAACTTTCTGTTTTCGTTTCCGTCGTTTTTGATTCACGGTTACACCCTGTGAAAACCCTATTCCTATGCATAAGCCTAAGTGAAAAATGGTCCAAAGCTTAAGCTTACTCTATTGCAGTCCCACGAAAAAGCGGCCCGCCTCTTATTTTTATATGGGCCCAACAGGTTATACCAATATTTATTGGAACTTCAGAAAATTGTTGCACTTACCGCAGTTGTGCATACGCTCCGATAAGGCAAAATAAAACAACTACAAAGCTCGCTTTCATTGTTGAGAAACTTTTGTACAAAAGGTTAATACAAAATTAAATAGTTTCGCCCAATTTGAAACTAAATTATTTTTGCTAAATGTAAACCAGCTTTATATATAAATTTTGGTTTACGTTAATAGCAAATCCGATTAACGTTTTTTTGCAAAGTTTCAGGTGATTTTCGAAGTAAATCGGTGATAAGTTTCGTTTTAAGCATACAAAACAAAGGTTCGACAAAATTCGAAATTTCGTAAAACCCAAAATCTAGTGGCATGTCCAGAAATTTTTGACGGTAGGCCGCTCAATACTCGTTAGCAAAAAAAAGCTCGCGAGTGAAGTTAGCAAGAAATTAAACGCAATTTTAGCACGAAACCATAATACAAAAAAATTTAGCGTTTGATCGTTTATTTCGGGCTATAGCCTGGGTATGGCCTCAGATCCGCCAGTGCTATCATCATAACGCTAAATCTACACAATTTTAAACGGCTTTCAACACTTTAGAAGCTTTAAATGATAACGTAAACGGCGTTTTCGAAATGTAAACATTTTTATTTGTATTAAATAATTTTTTGTTGATAGCTTAGAAGACTGGCTTTGACGTTTTGAATTTTGAAATCCAAAATCAGGAGCCTATACTGCGGGGGCGTATGGGACGGGTTTGATTCGAAATCTCGTAACAAATTTGAAAACGGACACATTTTCTGACTTTAGCGTTGATTGATCGGCTCATAGAGGTAAAAACTTTTTACCCGCTCCCCTTACTTGATAAGCCCTTTGCTGAAGTTATACACGGCCGGAATGAAATCTTTTTCAGCCTTTGTTTTATATAAATCACGCCTTTTCAAAACAGGGTTGATTTTGCTACGCTTAGTCGTATCTTTAATCGTATTATTTACATTGATATTAAGTATCCTAATCTTTTCCTGGTGACGTTGAAAATTGTGACGCAAGCATTGAGATTTAGCCTAAGCTTATTTCAGGCTCGGCTGATATGCTGTGTGACGTAGTACCTAAAATCGCAAACGCTCTAACTAATAACAATATTATAAATATTGCAATCAGATGTAGTTCATTGTTTTGTGAAAATCGTAAATTAATGTAGAATATTTATACTCATGAGATTTGCCAGAATCAGAAGCCAAAAATTAAACTCTTTACAATTCTAAATATTTCTGCGTATTAATCAATACCCCGAAATGAATAGCGCATTTGACAAAAACGGGGGGCCTCGTAAGGTACACTGTAAATTCCAAGGAATTGATTAACCAACTCAGCTAGTGAATTTGTTTTTTCTGAGTTAATAACAGTAAACATTAACTCACTCTAAGTTGAACTGATCCTCACTCTGAGTTCAGTTGATTCCGCGTAAGAAGAAAAATTAACTCACAGTGAGTTTTACTGACTCAGAATTCTGAATTCTGAAAGTCCTAACTCAGATTCAACTCATACTGACTTAAAATCAACTCACTGGGATTTACAGGGTATACGTTTACACAAATATACTGTAAATTCCAACGAGTTGGATTAACAACTCAGCTAGCGAATTTGAGTTAATAATTAAGCATTAACTTATTCAAAGATGAGTTGATTTTCACTCTCTGTTGATTTTTTTCCATGTGAGTTGGTTAATTAACTAAGAATAAGTTGAAGAAACTCACAATTATGACTTCAAACAGTCGTAAATCAGATTGACTGATTTAATTGATTCTGCACTCAAATCAAATCACTAAAATTTACAGTCTACGCGTCTGACCCTCAACTGCAAGTATGTATGTTACGCCGCTTCTCATACGGAGGAGGGCAGGTAACATAGACAAAAGAAAGCATGATGGACTATTCTCAGTTATGCTACAATTACTCAAGAGCTGCGTGACGCCTGTCATCATGAAAAAACTTGCCCAAAAAATTTTGTAAAGAATATATAATTAAAGCTGCGGAACTCTCCTACGCTTACGAACCCGACATTTTTCGGTCCTCCTGTAAACAGAATCATGTACGTCGAATGGAGAAATGCTTGAGCGACGCCATCCAGTAAAGAAAATTTTAAATGAGCTGCCCCAGCTTCATATTAAAGTGTTGCGGTATACTTTTTCGACGTGCGGCGCCGTCCGTCAACGTGCGGTATCGTACGCAAATAACTCACGTGCAATAACGTATGGTGACGGATGGTGACGGACGGCGCCGTACAGGTGACGGACGGCGCCGTACTGGTGACGGACGGCGCCGTACTGGTGACGGACGACGCCGTACTGGTGACGGACGGCGCAGTACTGGTGACGGACGGTGCCGTACTGGTGACGGACGGCGCCGTACCGGTGACGGACGCCGCCGTACAAAAATTGCTTTTAAAACCATACGGTGTACAACTGCGTCCCGTTGTTCGGTCGCAAACGGCACGCATGTCAACTGTAGTACCGTATCTTCGATCGATGTGTCATAAAAACTTAAATTCAAAAACACTAATGTAATATCTTAAAAAATACTTTTTTAATAATGTAAGTATTAATAGAACAAGTAGTACAAAAACAACTAAAATGGTTATTCGCTGTGTGTTTCACCCTCACACTTACGTGGTCTGTGAAAATTTCTCAAAAGAAGCTAGTTAACTGTTACCGGAGTGTAGGGGAAACCTACCAAATATGGGCATTATCCACGATATCATAGGAAATATATGTTCTTCATCTGTTGTGATATGGGCTAAGTCCTTCTCAAATATGGGCATCACCAGCCAAATATGAGCACACTGTACTTTATCTGGCAGCAATATACAAGGTGATACCCATATTAGGCAGATGCCTATATTGGTAGTTTTCCCCTACATAGACTATGGGTCGAGAAACGAGGCTTTTGGTAGGTACCTGTGCCCGATTAAACAGTGGCTTAGACCCCGGGCCTCCCGCCAAAAGGGGTCTTCCACCCACCGAAAACGGACGACATTATGTTTCAATGAATAACTAGCCATCAAAATCACTACGTGATTTTTGCGGAGTACTGATCGCGTTCAGCGCCCAGGTAGTATACAAGGGTGTGATTAAGACTTTCCCAAACGTTGAGAAAGTCTTTCGGATTTATGGGTGGTACGCTGTGGACAAGCAACATAAATTACGGTCCCCAACTTATTCGGGTGGTTGCTGAAGTAAAGTTCAGTTTAAGCTTTGGTTAAACTCACGCAGGGTCAAAAACGCTTTTGGTCCAGAAAGATGGTGACTGGTATGAGCATGGCAAAAATTTTGGAATTGGCGGCCACTTTCTATAACAACTTCGGCCCATGTAAAGATCAGGGGCGGAACGTTTTCCTGTGGGACTAGAAAAGAGTAAGCTGAAGCCTTAGACTATTTTTTTGCTTGGTTTATAGGCTTAGGCTTAGGCTTCGGAATATGCTCATTCTTACGCTTAGGTTTAAGCTTAGGCTTGGGCTTAGGCTTAGGAATATGCTTATAATACTGTTTCTCCCCTCGAGGGCTTGTTGTGTTAAAAACTGAAAAACTATCTAAAAACCTTTTTCAAAAATTTCTAACCGGTATTTAACTCCTTGGCTCCCACTGGCTACGCCCTTCATATCCAGTCATACCTGTCATAAAGCCGCTGCCGGATGTTAAAATCTCAGTAATAGTTTTTTGGTGTAGCGGTTTCTACCAACAGGTCCCATATGCTGTCGTCAATTGCACAACACCATATTGCGTGTGTTTTCTATCCATGTACAAGCAATTGGCAGTCAAAATATCATTGGAACCGTGAAACAAGCTCGACATCAATAAGCCAGCATCATTTTCTTTAATTTAAACTCTCAGTACAAAATTTTAAATTTCCGTGGGTTTGCAGAACTGAATCGAATCTTAAATATCGCGACCGCTGTTCTTAATTTAACCTATGCCAGCTATTTTTGCGTGATTTAACGTTTATTTTACTTGACGAGTAAATTCCAAAACCTGATTGAGTATGCTGGTAAATATAATACCGGTAGCGTAAACTTTGAGTAATGAATCAAATTCTGTACTAAACTGGTGGTTCAGGAACTATTTTAATTGACGCTTGTGGAGTAATTAGTAAATGTTAGATGCTATCAATTTACGGGTTCTAATTTAGAAACAAACTTGTATTAATTCAGAGTCAGAAGCAAAATCCACGACACTTTATATATTATCGTTCCCCTTGTTATTAGGGTCAATACAGTAGACTGTTACCGTTACTTAGTTTTAGACTTATTTGAACGCTAAGCTTTCCTTTAGTTTTTATGACCACGAAAGTCAAGTTGGCCCAAATATACATAGTTTTAATAAATGTTTTAGCATATTTTACACTTTAATGCTCTGACTAGCAGATATTCATAGTTCGTGCTTTTTTCTAAATGTTTGCTATAAACGTTCGGAGCAATGTATGGAACAGGGCCGAAATAGTAGTATAGGCATATACCTAAACCTAAGCCTAAATCTAAGCATAAGCCTATGCAAAAAAATTAGCCTAAAAGCTTATGCTTACCCAGTTGCAAACACTCAGAAATACATTCCGCCCTTGATGTTTACATGGTCCAATGTTCCAAAAACTGAAAGCCTTTAAATCGTTTTTAGTGTTTGACCACGTTTAACAGTGTTTATTTATATATATGTCCACATGAAACCTAGTAATAACGTTAATACAGTACCGTCATTTGATTTAATTTCATGGTCATTTTACTTTTTAAGAGTCAAAAGCTTTCCCACAGAAATAGGTTCCGCTCCTGATCTTTACAGAAACCTTTCTAAAATTATCGGTTTTAGTGTTTGACTACGTTTATTAACAGTGTTTATTTATTCACATATCCACATGAAACTCGATAATAACGTTAATACAATGGCGTCGCCCGTCAGTTGATTTAATTCCGGGTCATTTTACTTTTTAGGAGTCGAAGCTTTTGCATTGTGGTTTTATAGTTTTAACCTTAGCCTAAATCTAACCTAAAATTGCAAATATCGGTCAAACTCTAGTCGTATTAATTTGCTGTCCCGCAAGGAAACAGAACACAAGCAAATGTATCATTCGCCGAGGATTTGATATGTCTAAGATTACACCCATAAACCCATAATTGGTTTGGTTTATAGAAATGTACGCATGATTTTAAAACTTGAAGTTTCTGATAAGATATAACGCCTGAAACTGGTACTATTATTGCTTTCACGTTAGTCAGGATCGATTGGTTCAAGTTTTGTTCCTATTTGACTACTGTATAATGTTTTGTCGCGTCACAAACTCCATTTCGTATTCTAATATGTGTTATTTTTAAGCCGTATGCTTTAAAGTTTTGAACTCAACTTTATTTGATCCTGGAATCATTTATGCACTGCAATTAGGAACATTTGACATTTATGGACTGTAATTATGGTTTAGGGACTCTATCGGTTACGGACTCTGATTAGGGATCTGGACTTCCATAAATTGGAACTCAAAATGGGGACTCCTCTCTTATTACCCCCCGTTATTTGGGTCACTACAGTGAACTTAAGTTTTAGACTAAGTTTTGCTTAGGGTTGGACTTAGGCTTAGGTATAGGCTTGATCATTACTTTAGGTTCAGTCTCCAGAGGCTTAGGAATATGCTTATATCAACTCACTACTACTGCTACGGAACTGTTCTATACGTTGGCCAAGCATACTTAACATTTAAATGCACTTTCCTAATTGTAACCTTAACCTTACATCAAGCTTTTGATACAAGACAAATAAACGTTTAATTCAGCAGTTAATTACAGTACCGGATATAATATCAGTAACAAAGGCTGGCGGAGCGTGAGTTAAAAATAAGTAACAGTCCGTAACCAAATAACACGGGGGGGCACCCTCTGGAGAGGCCAAATAAATATCAGTCCCCCTGGCCACTACTGTACTTTGTAGTAGTTTCGCGTAAAACCGGTCCGCCTCTGACGCTTTGCATGATATAATATGCTTTCTATGAATTCGGAATATCAAAGTAACAGTCCGTAACCAAATAACACGGGGGGGCACCCTCTGGAGAGGCCAAATAAATATCAGTCCCCTGGCCACTACTGTACTTTGTAGTTGTTTCGCGTAAAACCGGTCCGCCTCTGACGCTTTGCATGATATAATATGCTTTCTATGAATTCGGAATATCATCTGATCTTCTGATCATTAACATATTCATGAGTGAAAGTTTGAAGGCTTGTATGCCGAGCAAATGTCCACATTTCATTTTTGTATTACCATCGAATGGTAGAGTCCAAGATTTAGCATTACTCATTCATGTCATGTTTGAACCGACATTTGTAGGCTACTGCGAAACATAGAGACTATATGATTTAGAACAAAAGGCATAGTTTTAGGTTTAGGCATGTGCTTAGGATTAGGCTTATGTGTAGGCGTACGCTTAGGCTTAGGCGTATGTTTAAAGGTCAAGTCCTTATAATTAACATGGGCTATAAATGTTTAATGCATCTGGCTAAATATCCTGCGGATATCGTGTTGAAACGAAAATACTGTTTTAACGACGCAGGAAGCTGTTAACCTTGGCAAAATTTCAGAAGTTACGTTACACCCTTTCCGACGTAGAGTATACTAATGAACAACTTAGTATCAACTTGATTAGGAGCGAAATACGAAATCGCTCTATATGTGGCGGTTAAACGATTTGTACGTGCAGATTCAACCTTTTATTATAAATATTTTCTTGTAGGTGTTAGAATAACACACTGCAAAAATTGTGAGTCAAATTGCCTCTCTCCGAAATAGGCTCTACGGGACTACATTAACTGAGTCAAATTCAACTCCGCCAGAGTCAAATTCGACTCACTGAGTCGCACGTATGACCGTGACGGAGTCGAACTTGGCTCAGTTTGCGTAGTCCAGTAGAGCCTATTTAGGAGAGAGTCAATTTGACTCACCCTTTTTTGCAATCTACTGATTCTAGTCACAAGGTTTCGGAACTAAACGGTAGTGGTTAACGTCTTCAATCATGGAGTCCCGCAGGGTCGAATGCTAGTTTGAATTTGACAGATGAAATAGAAAATATTCATGCAAAAACGGAGTCACGAAACGTATCCAAATTTGTCAGCTTAACTTATATTAAACCGAAGCAAAGTTTAGGAAAACATGAGACGTACTGTTGTCTTCCGCGTTTGGTGTGCACTGTGTGATTGTTTGCCCATTAGAGGACTGTCACAGTACATTAAATTTTTGCGTAACATATGATCGTCAAATTTATTTTATTAATAAAAAAATGTTCGAATTTATGCAATATAAATATATAGAAAATGTTCATACGAGCGAATTAAATGTAATAGCACCAATTCCAGTGAATAATTTGCAACTGCAAAAACTTCAAACATGTTTTGTGACCAAACTTGCATTTCAAGTTGCATGAGCGAATGTTTTCTGCAAAAGCTTGCACGTGTGAACAGGTATTTTGAAATAAGCGTTCGAACCGCAAAAATTTTGTCTCTTGTAAGGTTTATATATACGAAAAATTAAATCCTAACTACGCAATTGCGTTAACTGGGGAGGTACTTATGCAAGCCTTAAACAAATCTGGTATATTCTAGTGCGCACGAAACTTTCGAGATTATATACATATATAAAATATATATACATATATAAAATATATATACATATATATTTATATATACATTAAATTAAACCAAGACTACTCCCACGCACATACGGGTAACTTTTCAAAATGTTATTTTATAATTCTGTATTCAAACAAGCAGTCTATAAACATAAATGTTATTGCGAAATTTGAACGAAAAAAGACATTTTTGCGTCCATCTTCGTGTCGCAAAAGTGTCTTTTTCTTCATAAATTTTAAAACTGTAATTTTTTGCTTGTTTTTATTGCTAAGTTTACATTTATTAGTTTTTTTTGTCTTTTCTCTCTTCGCTTGCCCGTTATCCGTTTGCTGACTGTATACTGCGCATTGCGACTTTAAAAATGTGTGATATGAAATATTTGAGAACATTTTTTCATCTTTTTAGCGATACGACAGATGATTTGTTATGGTATTTAGGTAACAAAATACGGGTGATCGTGTAGACAATGGTTTTTTATAGTATTTTTTACTAGAATGTTGTGCGTACTGCTTGAACTCGACAGCTACTGTTCTGGGTTTGATTAGACGTTTGCCAGAAATGATAATAAACAGTACGTTTATGCTGAAATCTCAATCGATGTATTAAAAAATATAGTGTGAACAGGTAAAGCTATCTTGCAATGTAGAGTCGATTAAATTATAGCCTCATTGACTTGCCTTTATCAATATTTTGAATCAAAAAAATTTAGAAAAATTAGCATAGTATCTAAACTTATTAGAGCAGTCAGTGTATATCTGAGTTCAAGCTGTGCGTCCAACATTGTGATAAAATATTACTATTCTAACACCGATTACCTTGAGTGTCGAGGCCGACCATGGGTGTAATAAAACTGTTTACGTGATCGAATAAGTTTATTATAGGGATCGTTTATTAAAATTTTGGCTGTAGATGCAGACAACTTCGGCCATTCCGGTGACTATTTACTAGATTAATAACATATTACTCAATGATCACATCATTAATAACATCGACGCATTTAACCATTTTGCAATTAACTGTTTCAGCAATATGTAAAGCTTTAGGTACAAAACGCGATCGTAACTAAAGCCCGGAGAGCGAAAACCTACTAAATATAATTCAACTGAGGTAGGGCCGGGAGAATACACAGCCTGAAAAATTTGGGCTGTCCGAGGAAATGCAGGCTGAATTTTTCGGGTGGAAAATTTAGCCAGCCACACCTGTTCCAGCGGCTATTAGCAATCAATTTCATTTCGAGTTGTGATGAAAAGCAAAAAAGCTTTCGCGCTGTAGAGTTAAGTAAATTATACTTCATTTTGTTGGAGCATCTTGTCTGTCACATTATTTCCGCAAAATACGGTTTCGACAAAATAACACTCTAGCGTTCGATCATTTTTATGCAAAGTTATACCTCCCAACATTAATAGTTTGTAACAGGCGCCGCTGCCCTTAGGATTACGGCTAGATTCATTCAGAGGGTTTAGGACACTGTTGCGCGATAAGTTGTCAGGCGACGAGTTGTCGTAGATTGTACTCCAGTACATAACACACTGCCTACACTATACACAGCGTAAAATTCACAGCAGTTAGTTTGCTTGTTCAATTCTTTCCATTGCTGGTGAATTGTTTTATGATCTGTCGAAACGACGGGGAGACGAGAACTTATTGAATACCACTTCAAAACATTACCTAATAGATTATGGAATATTTTGTATCCGAGCATTTAAAGACGACTTACGACTACTGTGGTAACATATTCACATCCCACCTTGTTGCGAACGAGCTCCTTTATAGGTAGTGTAAAAGTTGATGTTCTTGGGATCAATAAACGTTTTACTGGAACGCTGATCCAAGAAAGCATCATGTTCGCGACGGGACTTTGGACCAGTTGCCTTCCCGTCTGACGCAACCAATTAGCAAATCGACTGTTTTGTGCACACGTACGTGCAGAATCGGTCACCGCACTGCTACAGTGCCAAACGCGGCATTTAAATTTATTACAGTGTAGACTGTATATGTATAGGTCTGGCGGCAGGCTCAGGAACACACTTTTGCAAAACTTAGGCTTAGGCTTAGGAATACGTTAAACCTACTGTTGCGCCTCTAATAGTAACATTGACCGTATGGGCTATACATTTTCACCCTCCAACGCCACCAGCGCCACGCTGACTTGTTTACAGATGTAAAACTAAAATGTCGAATATTTCCGCCGTTTCTCCACATAAATCATCTTTCTATTTCATCTGAGATCAAATTTATACTAGAATTTAAATGCCAGACTATCGGATGATAGGCTTGTGCTTTAACCGCTAGTGTTATACGTAAAAAAGCTAAACGTTAATACTCCAAACCATACAATGCTTGCATGCAAAACTTTAACCCTCTATTTTTCAGCTAAGATAAAAACGTTCAACTATTGAGGTTTGTAAGCTTTACGCCTTGACCTAATTCTAAGTAGCCAGTCAAAAACCTAAACACCGACCCTTTTGTTCGAAGCAATACTTTGGCAAGAAAATCTGTTGAAATGGTCGTAAAAATGTTTGTGAAAATTGATACATTTAACAACTGTCTTTTAATAAATTTTAAGTAATTTTTTGAAAACATCTGTCACCTGAATTTGTAGGTTCACCGTATTGTTTACTGTATTATATGAATCTACAACAACTCGTCGCCTGACATCCCGTTTCGTTGCTGTTGTCGCAGCCTAGGTCTATAAGTAATAATCCCAATCGTAAGCCTAAAATGTCGAGTCTATGAGGTGTCAGGTTACAAAATGTCGGTCAACTACATTTTGCCGCTTAGACAACTCGTCGACCCGGTGGACGAGTTGTTCAAGCGGCCAAATAGACTGATGCTATATTTCATAGTGTGTAATTTTTTTATTGCTTGAGTTTTTGACGGCACAAGTCAGAATCTATTTGGCATGCGACGTGGTCGACGGTGGACTGGGAATACGAAATGTTTGCATTTTTTCTCAAATTTGTGTCAAAAGTTAAAACGAAACGCACCAAATAACTGAACTTTGTAATATATGCAAAATTTCACTGCCGAATGGCTGGAACCTCCGGCAGAAATTCTTCCGGAGTCGGAGGTTGTAGGCAGGCCTCTGGTTGTACCCTGGATACCAATGATCTTGTTCTTAATTAACGTACACTGCAAAAAATGGTGAGACAAATTGACTCTCTCCGAAATAGGCTCTACGGGACTATGCAGTCTGAGTAAAAGTCGACTCCGCCAGAGTCAAATTCGACTCACTGAATTGCATGTTTGACTCTGGCTGAGTCGAATTTGACTCAGTTTGTGTAGTCTCGTTGAGCCTATTTCGGAGAGAGTCAATTTGAGTCGCCACTTTTTCCAGTGTATATTTCACAGTGTGGGCGTTTCTTGTTGAATTACTGAGCCTAAAACGATTGGTATAACTTCTAAGAGTAACGATATATACCATTACAAAAATGCTTAATAAGTTTTAAAATCATTGAAACACGGTAGTGTTTTCAATATATGTTTCAAGCCTCGAGAATGCACGCTTTTTTAAAGTTTTGCAGAATGTTCTCTGCAGGAAAGCAGAGCTGGAACGAGGTAACTTACGTATATAATATCCTAATTAGCCGCTTCGACACCATACACAAATTGGACACCTAAACTCTCATTTAAAGTTGTTATTAAACGTTTCATTTTTGTAATTTTTCGAAAAATTGTATTACAAATATATAATTACCATCGCTAGTCGATATTATTGTGTGATGCTAATGACAACGTGCAATAGATTACGAGTCACTGCGATGTTTGTTCTACTGAAATTGCTAACGAAGACAGTAATATTTTGTAATAACCTACCATGCATTATAGCTTAGAACAGGCTGCTTTTTGGGGGATTGCAATGGAGCAAGTGTACGCTCTAGACTTATATTTTGTTTAGGCTTAGGCGCACGCTTAGGAGTAGACTGAGCATAAAACCGCACAGTATCCCATGTAAAAGAAAGAAACTAGGTAAAAGTGCCCCTAGAAGGGACAGATTGTGATATGTTTCGCTTGAAGCATGTAAAAGAGTTTAAACAAGGGTTAGTTAGACCATAGTTCAGTAGGTAATGTTTATAATATTAGCTCCATAACTTCTATGAAAATAGTTGTCATCTATATCTTTGACGGCTGTCTCTCAGTCTTAACACGCTTGCGGTCAGTGAAATAAGAAACATATGGGCCCAACGAACTGTCATCTGTTAAGCTATAAATTGACACTATGGGTTTTCAAGGCGTTCTAAAGTACAACTCTCAACATGCCTTTCGTATAACAGTCAGTTGCTTTTTAAAAGTTATCTCAATTGAGCACCAGTAGAACATGTTCTTTGAAATATTTATCAACGTTTGAATTGTATTTTCTTGATGAATAGCTTAAATATATCACGACACAGAGCGCAATTTGGAAAAGTTTCTGGACTTCACATCATCAAATTGTCATGGTAAAGATAGCTAAAACAGTCGAGCATGTATGCGTGACATTTTGTATTCGATAGTCAATACACGCAATTTGTAATCTTGCAATATTGAAATATTTACTAATTAAGTTTTAGAAACATAATATTTTAAAACTCAAAAAATATCCTCTTCCAATGAAGAATGCTAGATTAGATCACTTATAAACTGAACATTGTAAAACCCAACAAAGGCTAAAATTAAGCTGATAGGTGATGTCCCTTGGGCCCATACGTTTCTTATTTCATTGACCGCAAGCGTGTTAAGACTGAGAGACAGCCGTCAAAGATATACGTAGATGACAACTATTTTCATAGAACTTATGGAGCTAATATTATAAGCATTACCTACTGATCTATGGTCTAACCAACCCTTGTTTAAACTCTTTTACATGCTTCAAGCGAAACATATCACAATCTGTCCCTTCTAGGGGCACTTTTACCTAGTTTAAACATTGGCCGGCCGGGATCATATATTATTTTAGAGATTATAACGCAGATAACATTATGAAATATTTATTATTGTTATTATTGTGCTACATATGCGCGATTTATGCTAATCCACGTAATAAGTTTATTTATATATCTTAACTTTTTAAGAGTAAAGTTGAATGAATATAACTTGACCAGTTATGTGATATCATTAGCAGATTTTGAAATGCGTTCAGGCTTCATGTGCCAAAAGCTGTGTCCTATTGCGAAAAATTAGCATACTAGGCTTTCGCTAACTACCCCCACATTTAAAGGGCAAACCTTTTGGCCTAGGAAAAGGCTTAGGCTTAGGAATAGGGAGATTTTTCTTAAATCAATGCCTAAGCCAGTGCTTAAACCTATGTTGTAAAGGTAAAACGTACACTCAAAATAATATTTCTGATATTTAAGAAAAAATTTCTTACATTTGAGAAATATGATTAGCAAAGTGCACTTGAAAAGTGTTTCTGTTATAACAGAAATGTTTTCAAAAAACGTTTTGAAATAAAGTCTGAAAATAAACGTTTTCCAGTTATTTTTAGAAAAATAGTCTTAAATATCATCAAAACTTTTCAGATTTGCCACAGAAAACACTTTTCTGAATAAATTCAGAAATACTTTTTTGTGTGTAAGGAGCCCCATAAGCCTGTGGGAAGAAGTGCACATCGGATACGTGCTTTTGTTTGATACCGTTATAGGGTTATTAAAAACTGTGGCAGAATATGGTTAGGCAACTCTCACCTCTTGAATTGACCATTAATATTCGTTTAACATGTACTGCTTATTAGGGATACGGACTTCTATTGATTGGGACTCAAAATGGGGACCCCATTTTATTACCCCCTGGGACTCAGAATGTGGGCCTCCTCTTATTATCCCCATCTTATTCGGGTCGCTACAGTAGTGATAGGTTTTCAAACATACGAACTACGGTATATGGGGCTAAAAATTTAAACACAATTTTAGACACTTCCGACCAAAAAGTGTACTGCATTTCATACAGTTTTAATGCACAGGTTTAAAAGTTAAACTATGATTGTGACAAAATAGACAATTTCATTTTCAAGCCCTATTCAAATGTGCAAGTTTTTGCCTGCGAACATTAGCAGCTGCAACTTGAACATATACAAACGATAAGTTAAAAAATCTTTCACAACACTTGGCAAGTGAATTATGGTGCTTTATACATGAGTGCGTCGTCATGAGACAGACTCCGACGCGAAATTTTACTTATACAATACAGTTTTGAACTGAATTTTGCAAGCGGCGGATTGGATAAATTTCATGAAAGGTAAAAAAATCTAAGGTCTTCAGTCCGCCGAAAAAATTTCAGCTTACCTTTGAGCTGATTTTTGCCCCGTGTTTGATCCATACACAGGGCTGCTTGCCGTATTGAGCAGTCAATTCCACTGCACGTCGCGTATAGGGCCATACGTCCTATATTCATTTCGTGTACTTCGCGATCAGTCAAGAGCGTTTTCTCACACGAGTGCTTCTTTTACGAACATACGCGATTTTTCTTACAGGAGTACGTCGTGACGAATCAAGGTCCGATTATGAAAGTGGCGAAACAACCACACGGCAACCGGTAACCTCCTGTAAATCAAACGAATTCATGTGCCACGATCGATCCCAGTGCATTGACCGAGATTTTGTCTGTGATTATGACGTTGATTGTGACGATTGGAGTGATGAAGGAATTGCAGCGAATTGCAGTTGAGTCTGGCCCGTAGCAAGCTCAACCTGCTAAGAAGTGCAAAACGCTACAACGGGCATGCGGCTGAAATAACAAGCATGCAAACGGAAAGGAAACTTTTTAGCAGGGTACAACCGGAGGGCTGACACCGGCTGCGGCCCCGGCTGAATTTTTACCTGAGGTTCCGGCAATTTCAATACGGCCTTCTTCTGGCAGCGCGTTCGAGGTAGTTTTGTAGTCCCGCGGCCCGCAGTACTGTAAAAACATTGTGGCAGACGAAAGGGTTTTTAAAAAGACACGTCATGGCTACGGCAGCAAACGACTATACGTAAACGTTAAAGCTACATATCACTTGTTGGTATACCATCGAAACGGTCTACACTGTAAAAAATGGGGAGTCCAATTGACTCTCTCGGAAACAGGCTTTTCCTGACTACACAAACTGAGTCAATGACTCTGGCTGAGTCGAATTGGACTCAGTTTGTGTAGTCAGGAAAAGCGTGTTTCCGAGAGAGTCAATTTGACTCTTTACAGTGTACTAGGAGCATGGGCGTAGCCAGGATTTTGAGAACGGGGGAGTGCTTTACATTCTATGCAAATTTTGAACAGGGATTTCTTGCGTTGCAATTGAAGCCGTGTTTAAGAACCAGAGGTCGAAAATCCTAAGGGAGGAGCTTGACCCCTGTGAACCTCCTCAGGCTGCGCCTTTGATTATTAAGAGCAACCGTGGGGTTACATTTCAGCATGTGAATCGCCGATGATCTGGTGCAACGACCGCAGTATGTGCCTTGAAGATGAAGAATTACGATGCGATTATGATCCTGATTGCAAAGATGCAAGCGATGAACGAGGATGTTGTAAGCTGCAGTTCCACATTGCATTTATGAGCAGATATTTACTCGAGTGTGTGTAGCACCTATCATCAGTCAGCGATTGATTTTCACAACAAGCGAACGTCAACAATTGCGGATCGATTGCAGCAATATGCTTGAATTGCAGAGCTCATCATTCATTAGTTTGAAAGTTAATACATGTACTGTAGTGACCCGAATAAGAGGGGGGACTGATATTTATTGGGCCTCTCCGGTGGGTACCTCCTCTTGTTAGTCAGTTATGGACAATTTATTTTTAAACAGCCCTCCACCATTCTTCTTACGGATATATATCCGGTATTGCAACTATCCGTTGAATTAAATGCTTTTTGCCTTGCATCAAAAGCTTGAGCGATAATGCAAGGTTATACTTTGGAATGTTAATTTTCCAAAATCCCAATTTACTGGGTAATATCCGAATTTTCAAAATCCCAATTTACTGAGTAATATCCGAATTTTCAAAATCCCAAATATCCGGCGTAAATATACGCGGATATTGGGAGGGACCTCTTCACTACATGGGCCATAAATAACAAAAATTTTGGTGTTTACTGTCACAGAAACAGACACCGATTTTTATCAGAAACGGATGCTTTACAGTACACTCTGCTTCCTCTGATGAATAATCTTTCACGAAGTATTGTACGATTTTAATGTTTCCTTGCCTTCGTGCTATTACGTTTTGCCGTTTTCGTTTACGCCGTGTTACATATATAGGTGATAGTTTTTACAGGTGAACAAGGTGAATTCGAGTGCCACGATGCGTCTGACTGCATTGAAAACGAATGGGTTTGCGATGGAACTGACGACTGCGATGATGGGTCTGATGAAAAAGATTGTAAAGAAAAGAATGCACCAGGTAATAGTTTATTCAAATTTAAAATTGTACTCTGTAAAAAATGCTGAGTTAAATTGACTCTCTCCGAAATAGGCTTTTTAAGACTACACAAACTGAGTCAAATTTGACTCTGCCAGAGTCAAATTCGATTCACTGAGCGATTCAGTGAATCGAATTTGACTCTGGCAGTCGAATTTTGACTCAGTTCGTGTAAGTAGTCAGGAAAAGCCTATTTCGGAGAGAGTCAATTTGACTCACCATTTTATTCAGTGAATCGAATTTGACTCTGGCAGTCGAATTTTGACTCAGTTCGTGTAAGTAGTCAGGAAAAGCCTATTTCGGAGAGTCAATTTGACTCACCATTTTCTGCAGTAAATATGTATACTGTAGTGACCCGAATAAAAAGAGGGACTGATTTTTATTTGGGCTTTCCAAAGGGTACCAGCATGTTATCCTGTTATGTTTGTCCTGGAGTTATTTATGCACTACAATTATGGATAATTGAAATTTATGGACTCTATTATAGAGTTTAGGCACTCTATCCGCTAACGGAATCGATTTCAAATTCTAGTATATGATATATATTCGCATACAATACATCGAATATCATGTGTTAATATGGAAGAACTAAAAGTGGCCCACACGTGATAATAGAAAACAAATATGAATTTTTGAATAAGATATGAGGTGTATAAGCAGACAATATGTTACCCAATAGACTAATAGGGTCAATACGTGTCCCAAGCTGCCCCAGTTATAACGACAGTCTCGTTTCAACATAATGGCCCATGTTACTTTAATGGGCGTCCAGGTTTCTGGTGGGTATGTAAAAGAGTGGGTTTAGCTTCTAGATTACATTTTTGCTTAGGCTTAGACTTAGGAACTCATTTTTGCAACGCTTAGGCTTAGGAATACGCTTAATCTACTGCTACGCCCCTTAAAGTAATACGTTGGCCAATATAATTATATATTTCACAACTTGAACAAAACATGTCATAGTTTTCGTATCTGTTAAAAAACTTTCTAATCAACGCAATAAAGAAACCATAGTAGAAATCAAGAATTTGTCTGGCTATAAATTTTTTAGAAATTGCAAAATACCTTAATGATCGATGTATGTATTAGACTGTGCGCTTTTCAGGGTTTACTACAACATAAACCACGATATCGATGGACAAACAGAACATACAATGCTGTTGTGAGAATTGATGAGCTTTCGAAACAAATAATTCATCAAACGCATGTAGTTAATATTCTCAATCCTAAGCCTAGTGATGCGTTAGCTAGAACTCGTTTATCTGTGATGACTGTCTTTTAAAACTGAATCAATCATTGCAACAACTGGAACGCCGCTCAAAAAGTGTATGTGGGGCGTTCCAGCTTTAATAATACAGATATGTGCACTTGCGTAACAAGTCTTAAAAGTTCTTTACGTATTATCATATGACAGATGTAAACAAATTAAAAACTGATAAATATTTAACTCAGATATGCATAGTTACTAATATTACCAAATCAAACATTAGTTTAATTACAAAATTTCGTTTCACCCCTGCGGTTTAACATCCGGCTCCGGCAAATTTTGTTGACCTTTAACTACGGCTCAGATATGGTCCACATCCGGTTACACCCCGGTGTCGATGACCGATAACTAGGGAACGACCGGATCCAAAATTTTGCATTTACCGGATCCGAATCCGGATCTTAAAATTCAGATCCGGCCCGGATCCGGATCTTACTAGCTGGATAATTTTTCAATACCTAACGTATATAAAATACAAAAAGTTCAACTGATTGTTTCGCAAAATTAGTCAACAAAACTTACAGCAACTAAAAAAGAAGTCTTTAAAATCTTTATGTTTGTTCTTCTTTCGCAAGAACACTGGTGTTCACGTGGATGTCATTAACCAGACATTCCAACAAAGCATTAATGCTCACACAGTGCTTATTAGATTACGTAAGCATAGTTGAAATAGATACACCAATTTTGGTATGTTTTTGTTTGTATATCAAATTTCGGATCCGGAGATCCGGTAGTTTATTTTACCGGATCCGGATCTTAAAAATTGCAGAGATCCGGCCCGGATCCGGATCTCGGATCCGGTCGATCCCTACCGATAACACATCTTATTATGTAAAAAAATTTGATTAGGCAGCCAAACAGTAAAAGGTTAAGAGTGCCTCGGCTCCCAATAGTTTCAAAGATTTATTTCAGCAATAAATATAGATACATGGCAACTGCACCAAATATGAATTTATATATAAACTATATACTACGGCTAGACTTAGAGAAAACAATAAGTGTTTGGTTAAGAAAACACAATCGTTCCGCGTTATTCATACAACGCTTGCATTAAAATGATCGGGAACAGTAAAGACCCACATAAATTATTTTAATTCAAAGCATTTTAATAAACTATTAAGGACATCTGAGTATAGGCTCTATGGGACTACACAAAATGAGTCACAAAGAGTAAGTTTGACTCACCATTTCTTGCACTGTATCCAGCTTAGTGCAGTGTCAATTAAAAATTTCGCGAGTCGCAAAATGAAAGCAATTTGTCAATCAAGATTAAATCTAAGTAGAACGTACCTAACGGGCCCGTAGCCAGAGTGAGGCTAGAAAACCTCAGTTCCCATATAAAAATCCTGGTTCCTTCTAGGAAACCTTGAACCTTCTTGTAAGTCAACTGAAATTTTTGTATACCCCTCCTAAAAAGTTTTAGCCCCCCTAACACGGCCACGTGCCTGGTACTTAACAAAGAGCGTTCACCATTTAATATCTAAAATAGGGCTTCTGTAACCTATCTCTTTCTCTGAATCCGTGAATTATGGCTTTGTAACCTAAATCAAAATTACGCTAAAATTTACTGTATATAATTTAATGACTCACTTTAAAGGCATATTGTTCTCTTCTGAGGCAACACTTGTAATTTATGCGCATCAGCCAAATGTGTTTATATTTATGAAACTGTCTCTTCGAATAAAAATGCTTGCGAGAAGAGATCCACACCCCTAAGAAATATACGCAACCGTGGAAAAGTTTTAGCTGCGCAACGACAACTGATTCCCGAGTAATACTTACTAACAAAACTACAACCTTCAAGCAAACTGGACAAAGCGCGACATTTTTTACCATAACTAGAAAACTGGCTACTAGGGTGTAACCGGATATCTGTTTCTGTTAAAAATTGGTATCCGTTTCCCTTATAGAAATACCGCAAATTCTGTTATTTTTATGCTCAAAAATTAGTTGGAAATCACGCATATCTCGCCATTTTTCATTATAGATATGCTGCAATTATTTGAAATGAAATAAAAATTACGAAATTTAGCCAAAAAATCTTAAAACTTTCGGCGTATCAGCTATTTTGTTTAAAATTTTAGAAAGCTCTATGACTATTTGCTTAACTCAATTTTGTTGGCAGAAAAATAAAATATCTTTGAACCAAATCGGAATAAACTTGCACCTTTCGATGAGCACTTCTAACCGCGTCTGAAGTCGCATAAATTTCGCAACATTTTTTGCAATCGAAGTCATCAGATGTTAAGTTAAAACAGCGTTCAAATTTTTTACACCGATCAGTTCGCAACTCGAGCCCTCACGTCAACAAAAATTGCGAATTTATTATACAAACATTGTTGCACAAATGCATTGCGAATAATCAGCGGATATCCAAGTATATTTCTTTTCGAACACATATCCAGATAACCGGTGTCCATCTTTCTAGTATGACAACTCTAAAACATAGCAATTAAGTATTCTGGACAGCATAATTCGGGTTAGGAACAACAGGTGCAGGGGTAATGGTTTGCGGTTGCATTGGTTCCAAGTTAGTCAACAGCTGATTAAGCCAATGCTGAGTTGAACGGTCACTCTGTAGACAGCCAGCGAAAGTTTGATCTTTAAGCTGATCTGGTAAACATTGGCGTAATGCATCCCGGGCTCGTGCGTTGTCGGACAAACGAGCGTAACATCGGATAACATGTTTCAGTAAACGGGCAGATTGCTCTTTAGCTAGGGAGAGAACCATTTTGCCTGAAAAAATGAAACAATGTTCCTAAAATACTCTACTGAAATGTGACATTAACCATCACCTTCCAACTATTTTGTCCACGAAATGAAAAACAATATTGTGTACATAAAACTGCTCTAATGTTGTTTAATATGAAATAACGGCAACGTAAAATTTGAGCATGAACTATTCAGTCTATAAATTTTACTAGTTACAACAAATTCTAATTAAAATGTCAGCAAAAACCAATATTATGAAAAGAACTGATGAAAAGCGAACTGACTGAAAGTAATTTTGAAAGCATATGAAATTACTAGTCCACTGCACTTATTACCCAAACATTTTCAAAAATCGATGTATTTCGACAGTAAACATTCGGAAAAGAAACGTTTTGTTTTAAAGTATGCAACAAAGCATTGCACTGCACAATCGTTAGGTTTATCAAAGTCAGTAAAATGATATCCCAGCAATCTCGCACCAATAAGAGGTAAATGACTTTTTACCTAAAATCATTGCAACGTGTGAAAACCGTTCGTATGTTTGGCAAACATAAGATAGACCCATATCATCAAGAAGGATCTTCTGCAGAATAAAGGTTGCCACCGTTTTCGACAATTCACTACCTGATTCCATAATGCGTAAGCATAAAGGAATTATTTCGGTGGTGAGCAGAAATTGTATTACTTCCTAAAATTTCCAAAACATAATAAGAAACTGTTTACGCTAACAGTATTTTACCAAACAATCAAAGCTAATCAAAAATTTATACACATATATCAGGGTTCAACCGGAATTCCTGTTCCTGGTTTAAAAGTCGCAGTCCAACAGTATATAATGCGGTGATGAAAACTGCTTCAAATTCCGGTTCCTGTTCCTGTCCTGAAAGAAATTAAATTCCTGTTTAAGTGAACATCAGGCTCTCCCTCTATCTTATCGCTGACACAGTGTTTGGCCTTGATTTCTAGCTGTGTTGTATTAAACATACGCCACTTTCTAACAATGCTGTAGTTCGCTTAACTGAACACCTAATTATGTATATGTGGTGATACGCAGTTGTTGTTTGAGTAAACGAACCCCGACCTTGTTTCCCTGCTCCCAAAGTTTCAAGACCTATTATCTACTGGTGATAGAAACCATACACATTTCAAATACCAAGCGGATATTAAAATTTAGTAATATTTAAATTTATAAATACCTGTTCATCGATTTTGACCAAAGCTCCAATAACGCCCAGGCTAGTAAGCCGAAGATACTCAAACGGCCGAGTCTTGCTTGTCGTATGCAGAAACGGATACAAAAACAACGGAATATGTGCCTGAAATTTCCTTGAAAAACATTCCTCAACAAGCATTGAAAACCAATAAAACATTGCGTCTATATTGCCCAAAAAATGCAGAAGAGGAATCATAATTTTCAAACAAAATAATGTATCAAGTAGTATAATGGCTGATTTTTTTAATATTTCTCCTATTGCCAATTAGTGAGACCACGAGCAGATTGTTTTAACTGGCACGACTTGCGTTTTTCCCACATCACTAACTTAAGGGGGTTGGAACAATGAAATCACTAATATTTACAATTCACAATAAAACTATGTGTTTGGCGTTATATGCTTGACCAAAGTCTCAGTGGTAGGTGTGTTCTGCATCTAGTCGACCCAAACAAATGAGGAGCCATATATGGGCAAAACTTAACGAGCCTCTTTCTGGTGATACTTATGTTAACACTAGAGCCTCGAACACATATAAGTGTAAGGAATATACCCACCGAAGTGGAGCACTCAGTACCGAAACCCAGATTTGACTTGCAGCTTACAGCCATAACACAATCATTTGTGTAGACTAACTTGCAAAAACGCAGAACGTGTTTCAGGATGAGATGCAACACATTGCATTAATGCAAGCGCATTGCAAACACGATTCGACTGATGTGCAGTTAACATTGGCGGGTTGATCGCTGGATAAATGCCAATTATTTCCTTAACAAAAAGCAAAACAGATTTATTTCACAAACAACAGCAATAATAATAAACCGAAATTTAAACAACAGTTTTACCAGTCCTAGTAGAACTATGTGTATTGAGCGAAACTCAGGCATGCTTAGTTTTTAATCAGTCTAGTTAAGCATTCCAATCTTGCAAAGCACAAACAGATAGTTTGACCTACTTACTTTCCAATTATTCTAATATGCAACTTAGTTATAATCTGACTATTCACTGATCGGTTTTTGAGGTTTATAAACAATTTATTTAGATTACTCGCACCCAGAATCCGTTCAATAGCCCTAATCATCAGGGAAATCATTTAAAAAGTCCTAATTTCGGCTTACGTATTAGTTAAGCTAATATAACAATCTGCAATTAGCTAACTATTAAGTATCGCTTTTGGAGGCTTGTAAACAATATAATCGAATTTCTCGCACCCGAAAACCCTTTAGTAATGAATTTGATTGCTTATAACATTAAAAATAATCCTAATTTAGGCTTAGTTAATTAAGCAAATATACAAATTACCTATTAGCTAACAATTCAATTATCGGCTTTGGAGGCTTATAAACAATTTATTCAGATTTCTCGTCCCCAAAACCCTTTACGTAGTACTAAAATTAGATTGCCTGTCACCCTAATAATTAGTGAAATACAGTAAAAAGTCCTAATCCAGTCTTAATTAATTATGCAAATTAGCCTTTAGCTAATAAACGGCTTAAAATTTTGAAACGCTAATGCGAGGTTAACATTCCAGGTTAATAAGCTTTCAAACAAATTGTTAAAATCGGTTCAGCGGTTCCAGAGATTCTTTTCGGACGGACGGACAATTCGCGAAACTTCAACCTTCGCTCAGAGTTTCGCTTCGCTCAATGATTTAAATCAATCACATTCGCTAGATAAAAGTTAATACATGACGGCCACAGGATAAAAAAGTATAATCACAAATTGTTTTAAAAACTGGTATACAGGGTGCAACCGGAATTACAATTTACCGAAACTGGAAAAGGAATTAAAAAAATTACCGGAAACGAAACCGGAAAATGAAAAACATATGCCACCGTAAAATTCATTTTAATTTTCTTTTTGCAATGGTGGTTTAATCCAGTCAGCCAACTAGACTGTCTAACCCTAACAGTACCTGTAACAACGCGGCCACAGTCCCAAACGAATGCCACAATAGCGGCGCTAGATCTTGGACAACTTCGCGTTTTTTGCTTAATTCAAGCAACGCAGATTCGCGCGTATTCGGATCAGTCAGTTGTAAAATCCATTCATTAATTTGATTTCGATCGACACCTTGTGTGGCGGTTGTTGTTGTAGAAGAACCTGAGAACAAAATTCAGTTTGTTTACAGTATACGCCCTGAAGTTAAAAAGAATATACGTACGTTAATATTTTCTGGTTGAAATAAATTTTGGTTTATGCCTTCTTGAAGTTTATTCACCTACTGAGACCGAAACTGCAGCTCTCGGTCAACTTTTAGACGTTGCGAAAATTTTTCTAACTTATGATTTGAACAATGTTTAAAAGATGAATGTTGTTTGTGGATAAAACTTGCTGAATGTGTTCGAGTTGCTTTTTAAATAACAAAATCAAACTAAGAAACCGCTGCAAATTTTTTAAAATTTATTTCTCAATACCGAACGAACAGTGCCGAAATGCTGAAAAGTTACACCAATCACCAATAACAACAGACGCTCCACATATACGTAGATAACTTTAACTTGTTGACTGTCACTGTCTTTAAATGATAGACAAAATTTTGTCCTTTTAATTTGTGTTTGGCCTTTGGTCACGATGCTCAAACAACCGTGACTCAAAAAAGCAAGTTGACAACGAAACCTGCTAATTGCCTAGCGGAGACTGAGACCACCCATTACTGAAGGGATGATGATTGTGTTAAATACTTTTTGAAATTTACTAACAGCTATCAACTACTTCCTTCGATAAACCTGCAAATATAAATTACCAGAAGTCGTAGCAGCCGTCGATTGCTGGGTGCTTGTTGAGCCCGCTGCACTGACGGGGGTATCAGGCTTTCCTGATGAACTTTGCGAATAAGGCTGCATAAACATTTTGCTTCACAAGCTAATATATAGACATATACATAAGCAAACTAGGCTCTATAATTTAAAGTATTGAAATAAATAACATGGCAGTCAAAATGAACGTTCTGTGCGACGTAGTGGTAGAGCGCTTCCATAGCATAAGAATTTATAGCAGACAGCTGGTGCGATTTTAAATACCGTAATGCTACAAATTTAGTAGCAGAACGAAAACACCATACCTGGCTAAGTTATTAAGGGCTATTGGAATACAACACCTAGCGATATATGCTACTGTTCGGATGGCTTGTTGAAACGCCAGGTACGATGAATGCATATTATTGTCCAAATAAGTTGATGTTAAAATATAAAACACTGAATACCGTACATTAAGAATCCGATCCAAACGAGAACACATTCAAGCATTCAACCAATTACTTGAGATAAGCTCGCGCAAATATTTAACTCGTTAAAAACACACTCGAAACAGTTTCGAGGAAAAAGTTAAAATTCCTGTGCAAAATTTGAGGTATTTTCTGGATTGGCACAATATAGGTGAATCACATGTAATGGGAAACAAAGTGTTTTATCAACCTTCCAAACTACGTAAAAATTCCTGATGTACGGTTATAATTTCGTCTTATTTCATTTTTCAATCCAGGAAAGTTCCCGAAAACTTCAGAAATTTCTTTTTCTATTAAACTCCGAGATATTGGGCTTGCCATATACATCAGAACAGAAAATGACAAAGCCGAAATTCTGCAGTATGTCACATAGAAACTTCACACAGCAAGTTTTTATATCGCCAATACACAAAAGTTTTTCTTTGATTAAACGAAAAAGATAATATGGAATTCAAGCGTTTCAATTTGTCGATGTGCACGCAGGTATCACGGTAGTAACATAGCTATTGACCTAATATTATTGAGGTGAATCAACGCTATAAATGAAATGTTCTCGGCTAAAGAGAGAAATAACTGGGTATAGCGATAGTTTTACATAATGTAATTTAAAACACTTCATTGCATGCGCATTCGTACATGTTTTGAAATAGTGCTGCAAGAAGAGTTTTCACCTTCCGGTTCCAGCAAATTTTTACCGGAATTAAAAATTCCTGTGTTTTTATTTGGTCGGTGAAAGTTAAGATATTCTACTAAAAATTGCCGATTCTTTGCCGATGCTTTTTTACATGTAACAGTCAGTTGGAATGCTATCGATTTCATTTCTGTGCGCATATTTGGAGTGTGGTCAAAAAAACTGTTACCTCTTTTGCGTATGTGTTTCATAAAATTTATTGAAATGAACCGTTCTTACAAATTTATAATCGTTTATGATGGTTAGGGTTTAAGTCTCATATAATGATGTAATGTAGTATCCTATCTGTTCATTAAGCATGGTGTACTAACGTTGAAATCGGCATCGGTTCGGCATGGGCAAAATTTCAGAATAAGAATCGGCATCGGCAGAGTTTCAAAATAAGAATCGACATCGGTTAAATTTTTGGTATCGGAACATCCCTAATAGTGCAAACCTTGACAATAACTCATCGAAGGTTGATTTCGCTTCCGTGAATTATGAAAATCTAGAATACAGCAGACAAAGTGAATTACTATCTCTGTGACATGCTGATGTATGGAGGCAAATAATAACCTCATGCTGATGCTGTACATCGGTAAAAACACTGCTGCATATGTAGTGCCTTTATATGTAGCAGCAGTAAAACATGGAAGAACCAAGATACATGTGTATAATGTTGAGGTTCTTATAAGGCATAAAAAACAGAAAAACTCAGCAGTTGATTGTGAGGCGGAGTGGCTCAGTGGATAGCGCACTGGACTGATAATATGTCGATCGAGTTCGAAACCTCCTGGGAGCGTCCCTCATTTTCTGCTGCTGAGAACTCAGAACTAAAAACTGTCGTAACCTAGCCTACCCAACTTATCACAATCTCCAACTAGGATTATTTCACCAATAACATTGCGAAAAAGAAAACTAAATCAATTGTTCGATGGCATGTATTTTTAATTTTCGGTTCCGTTTCCGGTATTTTTTCAAATTCCGGTTCCAGTAAATTATAATTCCGATTGCACCCTGGTTGAGGCATGACAGGTCGTCACATCAGATTGCATTTATTAAGTGGCTGGAAATCGGTTAGACGAGGCGTTCCGAACTAGCGGTGTTAGGACTCCGCGTACTGTGCATGTTATACGTGCGCAATAACAAGAATGTGAACTGTTATTTTCTAGTTGATCTTTAATTCTAGATCCCGATCTAGGTGCTATTAAGTGTTGTTTTAGATACAAGCAATTTACGCATTACAATTACATAATGCCATAGAAAAGCGTAAATGACTTCTAACGATTACAAACTTCCTAATGCGGCTGAGTTTGATCCATATGATAAAAGCTGGTTAGTATGTTTATCACGCCAAAATAGTTTTATTTAATTTAAGTCGCGTAAGTAATACATATGCTATTAATCATAAGTAAAATACATGATTTAACATCCGAAATACATGCACGTTTTTGGGTGTTGTGTTTGTTTATCGCCTTATGCGCAGTGTATTGATATACGTAAGCGTTTCAATTAAACATGTTTTGTATTCAAAAGTGTGTTCACAAAACTTGTCCGCCCAATTTGGGTTTTTATCTGCAGTACTGCTTCCGTTTTGAATACACATGCCATAAATATTTCAGTTGGTATTTCGGTAAGCTGAATCGCGAAGAAACCAATCGATTGCTACACAATCAGTTAGATGGTGTCTTTCTGGTTCGCGACAGCACTACGTATGAGGGCGAGTATGTGTTATCGGTTAGGTACGTACTTGTAGCGCAAACACGTGTTATGCTTATATCAGGGCGTGACTGGCTTCGGCTAAACTTAGAACTGTGATGTCAGTTGGAATATATAATGCGATGTTCAGTTTTTATTCGATTCTTGTGTCCGGTATAAACCTAACGAGTTTTCGTCCCGATATTTCATGTCTTACATTCTTGCTAATTTGTCAACTAAGCCGAAACCCAAGGAGCAATCGGAATTTCGCTGTTCTAAGGTATGTATTTATCAGTAAATACAAATAATTTTAATAAGTTTCAGAGAAAGCGGACGTGATTCGAACGCTAATGTCAGTCATTACAAGATCACACCATTTAGTGTACAGGGTGAAGTAAAATATAAAATAGGCGGTAAGCGTGTACCTTCAAATTTATAAAGCTTTTGCTCTAAATGTATATATTGTTTTTTGCTATTGTACGTATATGTACGTGAAAGGTTCTGTTTAAACGGCATATCCGTATTCCATATGTTGAAAGTAAGCATGTTTGGTTGTCCGGTGTAACTGTAATATTTTGTACTGTTCCTATGGCTTCCAACAAATACGATTTGAAATCACTTGTAAGGTAATAGGCGATGGGGGGCCACTTACCAAAAACAACCCCTATTTAAGATTCATCCCCCCGGTTTAATCCCCCATTCAAGATTTAACCCCTGGTTAATTTTGTGTTTATTACATGTTTGGGAGAAAACATCACCAGTATAAACTAAACATATCCTCTCATCTTGATTGTATATTTAATCTATATTAATTATTTATATGGTTGGTTTTGACTATGTGTTAGTTGTAGGCGTAACTAAACACTGGCTAGTCCAACTGGCGCTTTACCGAAAATTTTGCTACCCCCACCGCATTCAAAAATTTTACCCCCGTTACGAACCGCCCCCCCCAGGTGATGGCTCCACTCCGCTGTGACCCAGCGAATGTCCATTGACTGGATATCAAGTTACCGGAACCAGCTCCGGATAATGAATTTTCTAAAGGAATCGGATATACCATAAAAATTTGTCCACTACTGAAAGTATTTGAGTCGCGCAGAATCATGTTTGCTGAATTTAGTTTAAATGAATTGATTTGCCATTTTTACTTCAGTGTGAAACGCTTAAGCTTCTTGATTTGCTTGAACGCACATTGCGTGAAACAACTAAAATTGAAACCGTTCCAACTCTCTGTTAAAATTCAAAAGGTATAACCAAAAATGGGTAATTTTTGCTGTGCCGAAATCGAGTCGATTAACGGGCTCATTTCTATTTTGTATATATTATTTTTCCAGATGCCAGATTCCCAGATCTCCCAAGTTTGCTCAATTTCTACAAATCACACTTTTTGGACAGAACATCGCTGGTCAAACCGTTGCCTCGACAGCTTGAAAAATACATTGCACGATATGATTTTGTACCTGAAGTTAGTTGGACTTTCAATGGCATTTTTTGCTCGTCTTCATATGTATACATGTATGTGTCTGTTTATGCTTATATGTATACATATATGTGTATATGTAATATGTGTATACGTATGTGCATACATATGTACATATATGTATGTGCGTATATGCATATGTATGTATGTGTTCATGTTTTATGTATACCTATATATATAAATGTGTAAATGTGTATGTCAGGGTAAACCGGAATTCCGGTTCCGGCATTTGATTTTCCAACCTGGATCGGAATTACAGCTGCAGCTTTAAGTTAGCTTATCCGTACTTATCACCTTGAAAAATTCTGTGATAGATATTGGAATTTAGCACTGTGTATGTTAATGTTATCGGACATTAGTCTTCAAACATTTGGATTATACTTTCGAATTCGTGGTCTAATTTTCTTATGTCTAGACAGAAAAATATAATTGCTTAACAAGCTCTTCGTAATTTACTTACTCATTGGATGTGCTGGCGAAACATACCAAGTAATTCCTAAAAGCAATTTGGTTACAAAATAACGCTATTGAAAATACACGTGTTGATTTACTGTGATTTTTAGGACAACGATACAGATCTGGGTTTTCGACGTGGTGAAGTTCTTGTAATCATTAAAAAAGGCGAAACTGATAGCGATTTATGGTGGACCGCGCGTGATGTTTTTGGCAGAGAGGGACAAGTGCCGGCAAATTATTTAGAACTGGTAATTAAGTGGTATATATAATTACTTTACTTGATTGTGTTCGTTTAAATTTTTAATTTTTAGAAAATTTTATATACATTGCAATAATGTTTAATATATTTTTCTGGTTTAAGAATTGACTATTTTGACAATGTTTTTTTCACACCTAGGGGGCTAGAGTCGTATTTGTGACTGCACATTAAAGTTGTGTACCTATGATTGGTTTTATTACGCCGCAAAATCTGTTTGCAATTTTAATTACAGTTTTTCCCATTTTGTCTGTTTAGTATTCTGAAAACACAGCAAAAGAAATTATGTCGCCACGAAATAGTGGCGGAAGTGGTGGACAGCCTTCAACGTCAAATGGCGTGGCGTCTGATGGTCGAAAAATTCCACAAAGTTGTCTTCATGTAAGTTTTATGTGGCTTAACTGGGTAGTACTGATATGAATGTCGATTGGATGCAAATTTTTTTGAATATGTCAATGTTTTAAATTTTTTGTTGTAGAAATGGTTGTTATAATTTTATGTGAGCTAAATTGAGTCCAATTGTAAGCTTAGCGCAATTATTTAAAGCAATTTTGTACCGTCAAATTTGTTTTTGGTCGTAGATTTTTTCGCAAAGTTGGAGATAGTGAATGGGCGACTGATTGTGATAGCTGTGTAAACACTGATAAAGTGTAAAAATCATTTGTAGTTTTGACCCAAAAATTTCTGCATTTAACTTACAGTTTCACGATATGATGTAACCTAAATTTTGTTAGAACCAGTTTGCTGCTTGTCTGAAATTTGTCGTGTCATTTTGCTTGAATAGTGTTAGTTTGTCCGATCGAATAATGAATTGTTTTTAGCGAAAGTTGCCTTGTTATGCAAGAGTCAAGCAAGCTCGTGTACCAAATGCGTATGATCGAACTGCGTTGAGGCTCGAAGTAAGCATTGCAGCAGTAATTGTACTAATTTTATTTCAAAGTTCAGCTTGAAATTACAGTCTCGTCAAGTACGCTTGCAGCTGTAAGTTGCTGTACTAGTAGTAGTTACAAAAATTTAAATATGTGATTCGGGTTGAATGACACCACGTTGTATGTTTTTTATACACGATAGGGAAGGAACTGAACCCAGATTATGTCACTACATGTGTGAACGTTATATAGTTGGTACTAAAATAGTCGGATTCGAGAACTAAATTGAACGATATGAAGGGTATTTATTTCAACTAATAATTTTCAAAGTACATCTGGGTGGAACTGTGGAAAAATCATTTAATCATTGGTAAATTTTTAATTGTATCCGTCCGTGTCTGTGTTTTATAGGTTGGCGATATAATCAAAGTGACCGAAATCAATCAGTCCGGTACGTGGAAAGGTGAATTACACGGTAAATGTGGTCATTTTCCATTTACTTATATTGAATGGTTGGATAGCGATGATAACAATAGCAATGATGATGAAGAACGGCAACAACAACATGACGAAAACAACAGCTGTCGCAGTAGCGACCCAAATCGTAGTAGTAGCGCAGGAAGCAGCAATCAAACGACCGTCGCCCATCAAACTACTCGAGTGGAACCTCGTCCACCACCCCCTTTACCGCCGACAACTTCAGCAACAACAACTGCAACAAGCAGTGGTTGTTCGTCGTCGACGCCTGCGACCAGTCCAAACTCAACGCACGAACTATCAGTTGATACCGGGACCACTACTCTTGTTGGTGCTGGGGATGGAGCCTTTACCGGTACCGATCATACCGGGCTAGTCAATGGAACAGTCTCTGGACACCACAATAGCAAGAATGCCGTGGTTACAGCAACGACAGCTGGCGATAACCAAAATCGATCCAGTGCTGAAACAACAAGCAGCGGTTGTAGCAGCAGCAGTGCCGCCGCTACCGATCTGTTACAACCATTGGCGTCAGTGGCAACGACGTCGTCATCGTCGTCGCTAGTATCGCCTACCGCTGCAGCCAATGCCGCCGCCACTGCAGCTGGTCCCTCGATTGCTTCTAGTCAAAGCATCGGCGGCTCAGCTGTATCACCAGCGCAAAGATCGCTTGGATCTACACAGAAAGAGCTTTGCATTGGTAATAGCCGTGTGACCACGAATGTGAGTGCTAGTGGTGGTATCGCCTGTAGCGGTAGTTCTGCTGGTGCTACTAACAGTCTACACACGGTAACGGGTCGGTGTGGCACCGGAACAGGGGTTCTGGCTGCGACTCGTTTGCCGGTGAGATGTCCGCCTGTAGGCCCAGGTGGTCATTTTGGAAGTTCATTGGTGTCGCCTGGTAGGCCTGTAAACCCCCAGCTGACGACGTCCGGAAACGGCAGCAGTCCGTTGAAGCCTGTATCCTCCGCAGGGGACCTGCCGCCTGCGTTGCCTAATAGTAAACCTCCGAAATTAGCATCAGCTGAAAATGCCGTTTCAAAGTTGACTCTTGGAAAATAGGAAAATGGGCGGTGAGGTGCTTGTAAAGCGGTTTGCTCAGTAGTATTTTCGCGCATGTTTTGCAAACATCGGGCGCTGTTCGCGAATGGGCGTGAAAATTAGTGAAGAGCCTTAAAACGAAGAACGTATGGTTCAGAAAAATGGGCTATTTTCAAAAGTTTAGAACTGTTTGAGTAAAATTAACTAGCGTCACTGGCGCAGCCAGGAAAATTTTCCGGCGATGGGGCTGACCTGCTCCTATATATCATAGAAGAAAATTTCTTACTTGAGAAATTTCCATAAGGGGGTACCCTTACCAATTGAAATTTTTAGAAATTTTTTTGGGAGAATGCCTTCATTCCCATCTCCTGGCTAGCGTGCTATGGATTGAGCATTTTTGCGGTTGCAAATGCACATGGTTTGCATTTATGCTAAAAATGTGGTGCTTTTAATGTCCATCATGATATTTATTGTTTGGACCGTATTCTGGAACTGTGTGTAGCATGTCAGTTAGTGATAGATATTGTGAGCTTTACAGCCAGGCTGTTGCTTTCTTTAAAACACATACATATGAAGTTTACTATGGTACATATGAAACATTTTTGTTTAAAATTTTAAATATTGTCATATTAGGGTAATTATATTGTTTGAAATTCTATTGCTAACTGATGATGGACTGAACTGATACTTATTGAAAATGGTGACCGTGTTTGGAGAATTAGTGTATACATAGTTGTTTTTGTACCGTCTCACTCGTATATTCTTACAGCAACAAAGTGCTTTGATATGGCGTAATGCGTTAACCGGTTCTGATTGGCTCATTTAGTTTGTTTTCAATGTTAAAATAATATGATGCGTTTTCATTGTACGTATGTATGTATGTAATTATGCAAAATGTTTTCATTCAATGCCCGAGTTTGTTGCAGCTATTTTTTATTTAAGTGAGCTGTCTCTTACGTGGTGTGTGGTTTCAAGGATTGGCTGTATTGCATTGAGGTGGCAAAATATTACATGGTTAATGGGTTGGGGTTTACTGTAAAACAACCGGATATGCGTTTGGATTCTTTGGAGTCGGCATATTTTAAAATTACGTACTTAAGACGGTTGGCCACTTCGACAGTTTGGGCACCTGAAATCGTTTGATGGACTCTAATTACTACCATGAGGGCGAAATTTTATTCAATTTCTGCTTTCTGCTGTGCGCTTGTTTGGAAATCTGTCACCTATTCACAGGGTGCTACCGGATAGCAATTTACCGGAACCGGATACGGATATTGAATTTTATACCGAAACAGAAACCGAATATCGGATAGTATAGAACGTTAAAATAATTCGTTTTTCGCGTTTTTAGCGTGCTCAAGGTTTTCGTCTGTTAAAACTCATAATTGCTGCTGATAAACTGAAATTGTTTAATGCAGAAATGCGTTTAACACTCTCGTTCGCTTGCACAAGTTAAAACTAGCTGGAAACGTATCAACAATTGAACTTATTGACTTGCCCAGAAATGTAATCGCTGCAAGATGTTAAATACGCTTTACTTGTAAGAAGCAGGTTTATGATATTCGGCACCACAACCGTAAATTTCCGATATCTGGTAGGTTTATACCGGATACATGAACCGGATACGGATGTCAGTTTTTGCCGAATATTAAACCGGAACCGCATATCCAGTCGCATCCTACCTATTCACTAGAGTTACTAGTCAAATACCTGCTAGTCAAATACCTCGAGGGTATAATAGGTTTATAGGTCATGAATGTAAGAGAACATTAGGGAAGCGCTGACTTTCGTATAACACCGCATAGTCAACACTAAACTGAATTTATGTTCGTATGCTGTTCTGCTGTAATTTCGATTATTTTTCTAATTACGTAGTCAGTGGTGGGCCAGCGTATACTTAAATGCCAGAACCTACTTTTATTGCCAGTCTATCCGTGGAATTGATAAAAGTTTGCATATTGATTAGTATCATTCGGTTGCTCGCTCTCATTTTGTCAATTCCGATTGAGAAGTCAAGCAGATCGAAATTATTTTCTTGTTTCTCGCATTTTTGCGCGAATTTTAACATTTTATATTTTGCATCTTTTAAGAGATTGACTCAGGAATATTTATTGTAAATTTTTTTCAAAAAGTTAAGTCGATATGTTAATTCTGTTAATGTTTTATGGTCGCGCAAACATGTTCCATTTATATATATTTTCGATCTTGGGATTTTATATTGGGGGGTGATGTTAAAGATGTCAGAATCGCAAAGTGTACAATAACTTGCATACCGTTGAAGTTAGGAAGTTACACGGTATACTTTTGTTTACTCGTAATCTTTATAAGTGTAGGATACAAAAAAGGGTTTAAAGGGCTTCAGGTGACACGACGTTTTTATACAGCATTGCAGTGGATGGTGTTTTTGTGTTAATTTATGGCGCGCACAACCAGGGTGCGACCGGATATCCGGTATATAAACCTACCAATTCCAATAATGGATCAGGGTTACTGTTGGTACGCTCGTGAGCTGCTGCAAATCAGAAGGTTTTTAACTGTTTTAAGTGTTGATTAAAAATTTAGACGAATGTAATGATATTTGTGCGAGCTTTAAAGGAGTCGAATCAAAGTTCAGGTTATTAACCACAATTATTGATGAACTTAAAACATACGTAATGTAAATGCTAAGCATTCCCATAGCGAGAAAAAATATTAAGTAGCGTATCCGGTTCCAGTGGAAAATGTACGTACTGTCCGTATGCGGTTGCGGCATCGCAAGAATCGATGTCCGGTCGCGCACTGGACACAGCTTGCACACAGCTATGTATGTATTACGTTGATTTATGCACATAATAATATGTTCGTAGTGAATCGGTGACGGTAATAGGAGCCTTTAGTATGGAATCACAGTTGTCAAGTGTTAATATACAACTTTATTTTGTACTTATTTATTATATATACTTGTTTGTTTTGTATTGTAACAACATTTTTGGGTATATGCTCATATGATGATTATCTTTTATAATGAAAATTTTTGGCTGAGGCATACGTAGATACTCTACGTAGATATATTGTAAATGGGGATTTAAATTTATTACGCCGTTCATTTGGCTTCACGCCAGTAGGTAATCTCGTTTGAACGTCATCTTTGCACTCGATAGGTATTTTTAGCTATGATGCCCTGTGAGATCGGTTTTAATTGATTTTTCATAAAAATATCTGTTGCAAAACAAATTTTGCAGCTTTTTTTTGAACAGCGCGTTTAATGTTGCAGGACGGGCGCGAATCTGTAATAGGTGTTGAATGTTTATATTGGAAAATACTATAGGTGTATGGTTAATTCTGTGGGCGGAAATGCCTGATGTCCATATGCTTCAGGTTTTCATTATGCAACAAATAAACGTAAGGGGACGATTATTATTCAAGATTATGTGAGCTTTAATCAATATTTGTTCAATTGGTAAACGATGTTAAATATGTTAGACCATTCCTATTTTAATCTAGAGCTAAGCTTATTTTATTGTATTTCATTGTTTTAGACTAAAATTTCTTTGGTAGATACAATTTCTCAGCGACCTTTTATTTAAACTCATGAACTTTGTTTTAAAATAGTTTAAGATTGTCCTTTTGTTTCAGATTACTGAGATGGGGAATTGTGTGCAATTTTGTAAACAACTGTTATTTATTGCCTTTGACATGCTGTTGAGTATCAGATCAATAGAAATCCGTTATCCACCTATTCCGTGGGATGTTGGAAGTGTTTAGCTTTTCAAAAATTAATTTTATTAACCAATGTTTATATTGTGTAACACAAGAACGTTGTATGGCCTTGATTGGTTACTTTTTGAAGAGTAGTGTAAAAGCGTTATCAAGTTTTTACAATTATGCTGCTGCATATTAGGTTTTATCTGTGCGTGTATATAGACAATATTCAGGTTGCCAAATGCTTTTGTTGCTTACTTTTGATTTTAGTTTTGTATTGGCAATATTTTGCTTTACAGCTGCAATTAGGATGCACGCTTGTCAATGTGCAACCGGAGGTAAAAATACCAAAACCGGAGGTAAAAAACCTTGCCGAAGCAAGAGGTGAGGCAAAATTATGTAGTTAAAATGATGTTTAATTTGTTAATTTTAGCAAATATCTGTAATCTATTGTTTAAATCGTTTGGTTTAACGCTAATTTTTTACGAAAACTCGGCAATTCTTTCCTCAAAATTGTGCCAAGGATTAAAACGAAACGTGCCAAACAGATAAATTTTGTAACACTATGCAAAAATTTCACTACCGAAAGAGCTTTGTGAGTATTTAAACGGAATATATATACGGCGAAAGATGTGATACAAATTCGATGTATTTGACAGGAAATAAGGTTACATCGTATATTTTATACCTGTTTCTTTTTTTTCGCTTGTAATGGTTCGTTTCTGATACTAGTAGAACTTTTGACGTTTCTGTACCTCGCCACAATTTCAATGTTTATAGCATACACAGGCCAATTTTAAGCGTCATTCAAAGTTTACGTGTATTCACTGTTATTAATGTCTTAGCTTTTCGATGCGTTTATTATGTTGTTGCTAATAAACGATGGCGTTGTTTTATATTCGTAGTTGATATTTCGATTCAAACGGTAGCTGGGAGCGAAGCAGTTCATTTTAACAAATATCGAAGTAAAAGAGAATGGAATATGCAGCGACTTGATATGTAGGTAATATTAAATAGAAGTTGTTAACTGTACACAAAACTATTGTTGTTAAAATCAAAGTTTAAGACTTATCTTTTGAATGCATATATCACGGTTTAGGTTGCGACTGTCGGAACCAGGAACGATTAGCTAAATTTGTAAGTATGGTTTAAAGCTTCGGCCATTGTATAGAGCAGGGGTTTCCATTATCCAACGTGGACCCCTTATGACCAGGAGTGCTGTGCAGCCGCTCCTGTATGACGCCTAGGAACTCCACTGGTGTGGTGGCAAAGATCACAAGTATAATTTTTGCTGGGAAAAGTGTACAATTAAGAAGCCTGAATATTTCCTAGTTCGATGAGGTTTAGACGAGGTTCGGAAAACAGGGAAAGAAACGTATAGGTTTTTTCTAGGTTTGGTAGGGTAGAAGGTATGTTTGCTTTGTCTGAAGAATTTGGAAGTGTTTTTCGTTTTGGAAAACAGGGACATTAAAATTCAAGCGTAGGTATATAATTCATTTTGGTTTGTAGGGGAAAGTTGGAGGTGTAGGCGAGTCTCGGAAAACGGCAACGTTACACGTATATGTTTTCACCACTGGAAAATTTGAACGCTGGTTTTCACGTGGTTTGGTAGGAGAAATTTGAAGCATAGGCTTTGTTTAGAAAAGGGAAAAAGTAAAAAATTCAAACGTCTAGATTTTCTCTTGGTAAGGACAATCTGAAGCGTAGGTTTTGTTTGAAAAATTTGAAAAACAGAAAATTTGAAAGCCTAAATTTTCCCTTGGCTGGTCGGGAAAATGTGAAGCGAAGGTTTTGTTTGGTAAACGGCAAAATGGAAAATTCAAGAATTTCGGGGATACCACTATACGGCATTAACACCCGAGTGACTAAGTTTGCCGACGACACTAATATTTTTCTAAGTAGGATTTCAGATATAAGTGTGGTTTTTGATGTTTTTGAAAAATTTCAAAAGGCCTCTGGCAGCCGACTAAAGGAAACTAAAACACAGATACTATTAATGGGCGATCTAAGGAACGCACTTGTACCCCATCAATATGCACGCTTTATTGTTGAAAGAGTGAAAATTTATGGCTTTTGGTTTGATTCAAAGGGACCCGATGTTCCTGAAAATTGGATAAAGTGCTATGAAGCAATTGCAAGTCTTGAACAGCGAATACCGCCCCGAGGTATCTCTGTTTTTGGAAAAATCCATCTTGTTCACATATATTTTTTGTGTATGTTTAATTATTTGATAAAATTAGTAACACCCCCTGAGCAACTAGTGAAGGAAACTATAAATGTGGTTTATAAGTGGTTGTGGTACCCGTCCACCGCTAGTATTATTAGAAGGGATATCCTGTTTTTACAACCTAGTCACGGCGGGATAAATTTCCCAAATATTTTTGTCAGACTGAAAGTGAATCGTTTAATGTTTTATATTCGAATATTAAGAGGTACCGAAGTTGTGAGTTGGAAGAGATGTTTCGAACATTTCTTTCGGCAAGTTCAGTTTTCGACTAAACGTCAACTGAGACGCATTGATGTACCGGAGTTATATAAAGAGATACGGATTGCAATGATTGAGTCATCTTTTAAAATGGATGGAAATTTTTGTTGGTTTTTTGGCGAAAAGTTATCCTTAAAAACAGTGTCGGCAAATAAATTGTATAAAATGTGGATACACGCTGTGTATAAGGGACTCATGCATCCTAAACATGTTTTTTGGCGAGACGAGCTAGGAGTTGAACCTATTTTTGTCGAGCGATCATGGATATGGGCAAAAGCGAAATATGTTGACGGCTCTGCGCGAGACGTCCATTTTAGGTTAAGACACAAGTCATTGTATACTAATCACCGCACTAGTCATTTTACAGATGGGACAAATATATGTTCGTTTTGTTATTTGGATGGAATTGAAGTGCGGGAGGATAATGTTCATGTGTTTATTTATTGTTTGCGGGCGCAAGAAATTAGTTTTTTCATTACTCCCGTTTTGCAACAGGTAGCTGGAGTAAATGAAATAACGATTTCGGATTTAATTTTGGGACGAAATATTCACGACCCATTAAAGAGAATAGCTTTTAATTTCATCGTCCAACATGCACAATTGGCAATATGGAGTGCTCGATGTAAACTCGAGTTTAACAATGAAAATGTCTGTGTTGTTGATGTTTTTCAGGAAAATGTTTATAGAAATTTGTGCAAACTTAAGCTGTATCTAAAAGAAGAATGTTTTTTTAAGGTTTTTGGAACAATAACCCGACAGAATGATAGCATGCTGGGTTTTCGAATGTCTTTTTCTCAGCGTACCTGATTTGTAGTTTGTTTTGAAACTAGGTTTCTTGTGTGCTTTTTAACATATTTGCTCTGAATAATATCCTTGCAAGCAGAGTAGAATAATGGGTAATTTTCAAAGACCTTTGTTATGTTATGATAATATGTTGTTGCCTTCTTTGGTTTATATAATTGCTTTCGTTGATGTAAATGTGGTTTATCCTTTTAATAAAACCCGGGGTGTTCGGCCAACGAGCGCTTCGGACTTAAACTTAAACAAATCGCATACGTTTTCTCTGGCTAGCAGGGAAGATCTAAATCCTACGTTTTGTTTGGAAACCAGAAAAATTGGAAAATTTAAACGTCTAGATTTTCCATTTGTTAGGAAAAATCTGAAGCGAAAGCTTTGTTTCGAAAACGAGAAAAGTGAAAAATTCTAACTTTTCCCAGCCAAACGTGTGCTTGTGATTTTTCCTAGCGAAAACCAGCAGAGTTCCTAGCCGTCATACAGGAGTGGCTGCGCTGTACTCCTGGTCTTAAGTTTTCCACCTTGGAAACCAGGATGGTCTTAAGTTTTCCACCTTGGAAACCAGGAAGCCCCTGTGCTATAGATGAGCCAAAGTTTCGAACTCAGCTCTATTTGGTGCTGTAGTCATTTATGCACACAATTTGGGATAATTCACATTTATGAACTAATTAGGGCTTATGAATTCTGTCCGCTTACGGACTCTTATTAGGGATACGAAATGTTATTCATTTGGACTCAATATGGGGACCCCTCTTATTACCCCCTTCTATTCCGGTCACTACAGTAACATTCGCTGTTTGTACTGCAATATCATAATATTCGAAATATTGTCTATCAATATCGGGTCGTCCCACTGTACCGAGGTTGAAACTGTATTGCATTGATGTGTTCTGTGCGTATTATGGATTCATTTTTGATAGCCAATTTTGCTTCACCGCCATTAATAAAATTTGACTGTGGTATTTTTCACATTTGATTACTTCGTGCTAATTCGTCATTGTTCAAAATTCCAGTACGTAACTATGTCGATGCGAAAAATTGCAAAAGCGAAAGCCAGGCCATATAAAGAACGTAGCCAGCCAGAAGATCGAGCGAAGCTTGGTAGTTTGGAAAAGAAGAAAGATTACAAACTGCGTGCTGCCGATTATAATGTAACATTTTTTTACTTCTACTGTGTGTTTTAAAATGCTAGCCTTAAACGCCAGTTGCATGTTAGATCTGCATCTGACGAAAATTCACCGTCTCTTCTCTAGTAGAAGTTTTGCCTAAGGTTGCAGCAAATTTGATATAAAAATTACGTTGTTGTGCTGTTCAGTGTATTTGTTTCTAGGGCAATTTTGAAAGCTTCAGTCACCGAAATTTTTCGAAAAGAAGACTCAAAAACCATTCTTAGATACTTTAACAGATGATTGTTAAAATTTGCAAGTTCAGCGTAAAGTTTATTGCCTAATTTCGTTTCGTCTTTGATTTTGGTAAAATTTTTGGTCCTCCAGCTTCGTTGCGTCACCGCCTTCGGCCGTGTAGTTCTGCTGTTTAACTCTGCCCACGGCAACTTGCTACACACTGCGCTAGAAGTACGACTACGGTTTCCGTTGAAGCATATTAATGGCAACTTCACTTTCTGAAGGCCACAGCAACGGGCACTGTTGAGACTTGGGAGGGGGAAATTTTGAAATCTCATTTAGCATACAAACCTTACCAAGCAGGACATTTTTTGTGATATATACATTTGCAAATTGACACGTCGCCGTGGTCACAAATAATTGTTAAAATGCCACTAAACTCTGATATTCTTCATGGTCCAATCTCAGTGGTGTAATTTAAAGGCTTATATCATCAATGTGTTTTAAATCTAAGTTTGGATTTGCAAGTCTAAATTTAATAGTCCATACGAACAGTTTAGAATGCAGATCAAATACGAATCTAAGTGTAAAGTTCGTATGTCGCATGGTTTGTGCCATAAGTGCTGTTGTAAATTGTTTGGAAATGTTAATTTGAAGATTTAGCTGTTTATATTTACGGCAAGTTTTATTACAGGCGAAACGTGATCAATTGAAGCTGTTACACAGAAAAGCGCTCGAGCGCAACCCTGACGAATTTTATTTCCATATGGTCAATTCGAAAATAGAGGTAAGATATTATGAAAACGTCACTTACTTATTAATGACAGATAGTATAATGTTAAGCGTTTACTTAATTGCATACATATTTTGTTTCTTTACTTAGTGCACTGAGACGTCAAAGTCAGAGAATCATGCCCAATACCAGTCAATATCAGCGTACAATCGAAGGTTTGGGTTTACCTCTGGCTCCGACAAAAAAATCGACTTACGGTTCCGGTTGTTGTCAAAAATTTCGGCAATTTCGATAGCGAAATTCACTGTATTTTTCTCAAAAGTTAAAACATGATTATTGAGATATGATGCTGGTGTGATTTTAGGATGGCTTTCATTTTGAAAAAGAGGAAGAAATTGATGAAGATAGTGAAATTCAAAAGGTGTTGCTCAAAAATAGTCAAGATCTGCGCTATTTAACATACAAGCTCAATATTGAAAAAAAGAAAATTGAAAAACTTCAGGTTTGTACATCTTTGTCAAGTTGTGTAGGTCCTTGCAAGAACGATAATGCCAGAGCCAGCACTATAAGGCTATCAAAGCTTTTATGCATGCGTAAAGTAAATCATAGCGCATTGGTTATGATTTGCAAACCAGGAAAATTAAAGTATTTGACAAATGTTACTTGTTGATTGAGATTTTTAGAGATGCATTAAATTTCCATTTGCTTGACAACATGTCAAAGACTGATTATTTAGAAATTTGATAAAACACCGGTTTGAGGTCTCGTTTGTATACAAACTTGCCTTTGTTTCCCATTTTCAGTCCAGTCTACAACTTCTAGGATCGGGCAGTGAGCAACCGCCCAATAAACATACGATATTTGTTGATAGCGACAATGAGGCAGAAACGTTTGATGTTGTAAAACATTTTGATACTCATCCAGCGATGCTAAATCGAACATTCAATCGACCAAAATTGTCAAAATTGTCAAGTATATGTGAGGTAAAATTTTGAAATACTGCTTAGATTCTCCTGTATTAAGTATTTTAAATTTTAAAGTTTTTTTGACAAAACTTTTTCGTGGCAAAGGCCAAACGTTGACAAACACACCCTGAGTATACGGCTTTGTCTTGTATTTGCTTAGCCTATACTATACATGAGTGAATCAATATATATTTGCTGTGAAATGTTTGGATAGTTTTGAAATGTATGAAACAGTGCAATTCCGGAAGTCTGCTCGCGGTCCAGGGAGCGAATTGGCCTCCGGTTTTGCTGGCAGCAGAAATTGTGTGTAATTAGTGTAAAAATGATGAAGATTTTCAAATTAAGTTTACGTTAGTTAATATTTACGAAGCTTGGGCAAATGTTTGTAAGCCGTATGGCAAACAGGTATTTGAACCGAAATTTGTGAGACATCCCGGTGGTAACGTAGACCTGGCATAACTCATTCTATGTGAGGTTTAGTCTCTACAGTGTTTTTCACTTTATATGCATGTCCTACTGAATTTCTCGGACATAATTTAAAGTCATGCGGGCATGCATATTAATTCTGTAAAGTTTATATTATATCACAATTACCTCAAAAGTTCAAGAAATTCAATTAGCTTAAACTTCGCACAACTCTATGAAACTTGACAATTCTTTATTTCCCAATATTAGGTAGAATTAATGACATGGTTATAAGTAACCCGTACGTGGATTTAAATCCAACGCGAAACAACGATGGATCTTTAATGTGTCGCCAACCAAAACGTGTTTTGAGACGTTTAGTATGCAAATGAAAAAATAGGTTCAGCGAATTTACCACAATAACGATTTCTATTGCAGAGAGCACGCAATAACACGTCTCGGACTCAACGAACTATTTTGGCTTCTAATATTTGGTTAATAGTAGAATTAAACAAACTTGTGCACACACGCAACTTTCGTTTGATTTCGGTTCACGACAAAACGAACAGCGCTGATTTCTTTTTTGATAAAAATGGAAAGCACAATATGCATCCTAACGAAGCCGGATCGTTGCAGCTTAAGTTGTGGTTACAGGTCAATCACTTGCGGCGTAAATGACTTGAAGTTGAATACACAGACAACGCTTTCTGTTCGCACTCAATGAAAATTTTAACTCAATTTAATGTTTCAAAACCTCAACTATACGAAGTTTTCAAAGCGCTATTTGTTTGTTCAAAGCAGTAATGAGGACAACGCTTTCTATTGAAACTCAATGAAAATTTTAACTCAACTTAATGTTTTAAAATCTTAACTATACAAAATTTTCAAAGCGCCAATATGTTTATTTAGGGCAGCAATAACAAACTTCACTACGCCTGTGAGTGGGAACAAAATGGCAATTTACATTTTAGAATTTTAAAACAGCCCTAGTAATGGAATTGAGTGGGATTCGTTTTAAGGGTCGGCGAGTGTAGCAGGTCGACTCTAGGAAAGAATATTTTAAATCAAAAATGATATTTTCAATAAAAGATTTCTGGATGAAAATCTAAAAAAAGGAGAATGATGAATTTTTACGACTAGCAATAGTTTTCTTGAAAATCGGTACGTTAGTCTTAGTTTAGCAAATTTAAAATAGGCGACGTATTTTGGAATAACCGTCACATTTGGTGACATATGTATGTATGTGTTTTTGATCAATTTTTACAATTAACATTGGTTTTGTTTAAAAAACGCTACATCGGTTTTGGTTTAACAAACTTAATATTAACGATGCATTTTGACATAAGCGACATTTGATGGCAGTTTTTATAATTTAAACATATTAATTTATGGTTAATTGCAATCAGTAAGTTGAATTTGTTTCCCTTAATTTGCATTTGCTGAGTGATTTTTCCGCTTTTAGACGGAAATGACTAAATCTGAACTAAAACAAATTGACAAGGAACGCAAACGGCAGTACAAAGAGCTTTTGAAGCGCGTCGAACGATATGAAGAGATGAAAGTTGCAGTTGCAAAGTTGAAAGTGAAACGAGATATTGCAGAAACTAAGCGACGCGGGCCGGCAGCGATAGCGGCTGGAGAACCTGTGAAGGTGAAAGCTGGAACTAAAACGCGAGCACCGGTATATAAATGGCCGTTGCAAAGAAGGAAATAACGAAAACTGAACTAGATTGAATTGTTCATTGGAAAATAATAACGGTTGTTTGTGAAGACTTCGAGTGGTTTGTAGTCTTTAGCAAGAATATTGGCTGAAAAGTGTTTTGATTGGAAAATTTTTGTAGGCCTGAGAGCACGGCTGTTGGCAGTTCGCTGTTATGGTGGAGGTTATATATATTCATGGCAGGGTGCAACCGGAATTCCGGTTCCGGCATTTTTTCACCTTCCGGTTCCGGTAAATTCTTACCGGATTTAAAAATTCCGGTGTTATAATTTGGTCCTTTAAGAATCTCTTTTGAAAGCCACTTGTACTCAGAATATAAGCCGTTGATGGTGGATTTCCCTTCAGTCGACGACGAAAATCTAAAATACAACGAATAAAATAAAGACCTATGTTCGACTAAGGTTGTTTCACAAATAATAGAGCAAAAAAATACGATTAAAATGAAATTTTTGGTGAAATGCATTTTTCATTTTCCAGTTCCGGTTCCGGTAAAATTTTCAAATTCCGGTTCCGGTAAAATGTAATTCCGGTTGCACCCTGATTCATGGTATGGCACAATCTTCATAAATCAATTTGTCATGGTATAATTCTTTCCGGTATGCTGTTCCTGACACCAGTCATGGTATATTTTATCCTCTGTTGAATTCCTACCATTCGAACCGACATCTCAAACAGTTGTACGTTTTGTTTCAGAATACCAACTTAGTAAAATTTGAATATTGCCTATCACTGCAAAGCTAATAAAATTTATTGCTACAGGAAGCCTACTTTTTCGTAAACGTCATTTTTTGCTCTCCAACCTCAGTTCTGAAATTTTGTGACCTGAAACAAAAATAACGATTTTTATATAATAATAATAATAATAAGTTATTTAAAAAATTTTATTGTAAGAATGAAAAACATTGCCGAACGTTGTCAGATTTGGCTTTTGGATTCGGCTTTTTCTGAATCGAATCTGAATCCGAACCGCAAATTGTTGCCGAATCCGAATTTTTGTCGTCACCTTGGTCATAACGGTTTTCAGAAAAATCACTTGTTTCTAGTTTTAGCGAAATGAAAATTTCAAATTATACGCGTAATTCGAAAAATTCAGTTAAAAACCACCGTTTTCTTTTTGCGTGAAAATATAGGATTATTCTGTTTAAATCGAAATTCAACAAAATTCTCCAATATTGAACACCTAGCATTGCATTGAAATTGCACACAACATTGAACACAAGTATAATATGCGTATATAATGTATATTACAAGTACAACAGTGTTGAATGTACACTGCAAAAAATGGTGAGTCATATGGACTCTCTTTGAATAGGATTTTCCGGACTACGCAAACTGGACTCACCCGAGTCGTTAACTGAGTCAAATTTGACGCTGGCGGAGTCGAATTTGGCTCAATTTGTGTGGTACCGAAAAGCCTATTTCGGAAACAACGAACGCGCAGTGAAGACGATATGTTGGTTGGTTTGACTATGAATGTATATTGGGAATAGTAAAATTTTATTTGTACTGTGTTTTTTGGCTTCGCTTTATTGTTTTGTTAAAAGTAAGTCAGTACGTAGCTGCAGTTATTGATTTGTTCAAGTTATTGAACGGCCGTATTTTCAACTTAACTAGCTTTTGTTTTCAAATTTTGTACAATTAATCTGTTTTGTTCCTGGGCGTGGAAATACTGTGGTGATTGAAGTTTTTGCGTCTTTGTTTATTCGTGTGATCGATGTTTATCTGTCTAAAATTTTTAACCTGGCTGGATGACTCAAAATGGCCAGCGGATGATTTTTGGGAGAATTCAGTTTGGAAGCGAAATACTCCGAAATAACCAGTTTCTTTCAAATCCGAGGTTGCTATTGCATTTATAATTGTCGTTTCGTTCTGAATTAGTCTGGTATGAAACTAGATGTCTGTGTTGTCCCGTAGAGCCTATTTCGGAGAGTCAATTTGACACCATTTTTTGCAGTGTACTCTGCCACCTGCACCATTTTTCGGTTTGACTAACCATTTGTAGAACAAGGGCACTGCTACTCGTCGTTTTAGTTTTTTTGTTCTAAATATCAGGACCGCTGTTAGTCCGGTACCAGTGGTTAGTTTTGGTAAAACCGCTTCGTATTTGTTGTGGAAAATTTATTATGTATGATAATTCTGTCGAGAGACGGCGTCGAATTGTAGAAATCGAAAAATTTATAGAAACTGCTGAAGGTCGTCTGGATGAATTGCTGAAAAAATTCAATTGGAGCCGAGATGGTTTGGAAAATACTGCAAGTTCTTAACAGATGTTTCTGAATGCGTTTAGCAACTGTTACGAGTTTGATGATAAGGCTTGAATATATTAGATTCGCTAAACTGTGAATATGTTTGGAAAGTTATTGCTTATTGATTGTCAGGTTCAACAACATGTATTTGAGTTAAAGCTCCTAGTTACAATATCGGTTATAATCCAAAGTATAGGGCCCTTATTATCAAATATAGCAACCATCATCAGATAGCGATAGTTTTTCAAACTCACGAATATCTGCAATTACAGACGACAAAATTCATACAGAAGTAGCGCAAATCAAACGCGAACAATGTGCTGAATTTTGAACCTAACCTTGTTATGGTTCCAAAGTTACAGGAGCTATCACCAAGTAGCGATATGAGCTACACACATTTGAGAATACGGGCTCAGAGTATAGTGAATTTGGTAGAAAATAGTTGCAATTCATTGTATTTGTTTATTTAGAAATCATTGCAGTTGCAACGATGCTGCGTTGATCGAGAACACATAGTATCAAGTAAAAAATTGCAAGAACACGAATGGAAATGCAGACTGCGCAGCGATGGGTATCTTCCAGACGAAATAGTAAGTTCGCTGTTTTGCATATGTAATTTTTTGTGTAAGCTACTTTTGCTATTGTTGCAATTTTAACAATTAGATGTTTGATTTGTTGTAATGCAAGTACGTTATTTACATAGGTATGGACAGCTTTCCAAACAGTAAGTGCGTTAATGTGGCACCTTTTAGTTCTCACGGAACCCTTACTATCAACTCCGTCGCATCTCTACGGTTGCAAGTTTATAATATATTGCCTTCTGGACTTTTCTTTGCTAGCGAGCATTTTTGTGCTATTTGTTTTACGTTTTTCCAATTAATGGTTGAAAGAACAGGCATCATAATTAACGGTACAACAAAATTATAGGTTTTAGGTTAGTTTGTAAGTTTTATTACCTATTTGCTTTGCGTGTAATAATTATTTTTTTGTGTTCTGTCACTGGTCTTATATACATTAATTTTGTGAAGTATTATTTGCGTTTGTTGTTTCAGAAAGAGATTGTTGGAGCACCATCTTACAGTGCAACACCATCTTACATTGGCAAAGTTATAAGGATCAGTAAGATACATTAGTGTTTTACGGATTTATTAAATATAATTTAAGTATCCTACGGAAATTTTTGGCGTGGTTCTGCCATAAAACGGCGAATTTTTCATCGGATGCTAAAAATGGTTTTAATGTGCTGATTTTCATTTTGGATAGTGTATAAAGGTTAGTTTAATTGTAGTACCTGAAGACCTGAATTGCGATCACACACTACGGGCAAAGTTAAAGACTGATGGTGAAGGTACGTTTAAATAGCTATTAACAATTCAAAAAGTACCTGACAAGGTACTAATTTTCTATAGCTTCAAGTTCGAGCATTGTTACACCGCTGTAAGTATGAAAGGTTATTATGTTGCACGTAATTTTAGAGTCAGATTTCTATCTAACTTCGTAAAATTATTCAATTTTGTTCTAAGGATGGTAGGTCAAATGAAAAAATTCATGTTCTTTTAGAAACACCTATTCCAATAAATATTGTCTGTTTTTGCTAACTTGAAATCAATGTCAAATGGGTGTCTAAATCGTTACTCTTGCTATGGTGGTCTTTAGTGAGGTAGTTACGTATTCGGTGAACTATTTCCGAGCCCCGCTGTGCATGTTAGGTTTGTCTTGAAACTTGGTTTCATTGATAGAAGAAGCCGAGAAAGTCCTTGTTGTATTCAGGTTTAATCAACTCTTCGTTTCAGACTTGTGGTGCAATGATTGGAGTTGCCGAGTGACTTAAAGTGTGATCCAGTGCTTTTTTCGGATGAATAATATCCTTTTGATTAGTTTATTAAAAGTTTTTGCCAGAGGCAGGTGACACCACATTGATGTTTGACCCTTTGCGAGAGATTATATACACTGCATGGGTTCGATTCTGATTCCCAAAACAAAACATCAGACTGTTTCGTGTAGTTGTATTATTTGCACCTGCAGACGTATGTGATCCAATTCTTACGTAGACGCAAATGCATACGCGGTGTATTGACCGCAGACCCTCAAAACTGCTTGCGCAAGCTGTGTAATTTGAATCAAATTATAATGTTTATAAAAGCATTGACATCAATCGAAGACGTAAGCGCACGCAGACGCAGACGCGCGCAGATATTATTAACCGCGGACACACGCACTTGGGTGCGACTGCCCGCGAAAACTGAACACTTAATATTTAACCGCATCTGTAGAAATAAATCTGGTTCATCAAAGATTCATTTAATCCAAAATGACACAGGAAAAATGTGTTTACATTATCAGTTTTATTAAAGCTCTATGCAGATCTAGGTTTTTCTGTTAAAAAAACCGAACTCAGAGTTTATTTTTTCTTCCAAAAAATAGCACATTCTTAATTTGGCATTTTACGACGCTAGTGACAAAATTAGTCAGATGCCTAAAATTCTTATTATCTTGTGTGTAATTTTAAATTTTAGTTTATGAACTATTTTGTTAGTTTATATTATGTTGTAGGATATGTTGTGTTTCCAAAAAGCCATCGAGCGTACAATCATACGTTTTCGCCGTATGAAAGATTGTTGTTGCATAATGTAGTTATCGCAAAGGCGAAGCAACAATTTCCTGATGTTTTCAGCGATAGCGGGGTTGATTTACCACAATTAACGCAAGGTAAATTTTCTTTTGAAAGTCAGTTTAGTGAGGGTACTTTCTAGAAAAATAATTGTTGTTTCGCGATTCATGCAAGATTACGTTGTCTAACTCTGTGTGTGTATGTATGGAATAGTTCCCGAACGAAAGCCAAAGTTTAAGACTAACGTAGAAGCCTAAGTTGATGATTAAGGCGGGCGGCTTTGTGCGGGAGCCGTTGCATACATGAAGAAGAAGTAATGTGGTCAACAATGTCTATGTGATAGCTTTATCCCGTGAAATCACATTCTGGCACAACAAAAAATGTTGTGCCATTATGTTGCCAGATATATAAACTTTCTGTAGAATATCGGTTTACAAATTATGAGTCCTGAAATACACTTCGTTAAAATGATTTTTGGTTTTAGCCAAAGGTGTGAATGCTCAAATCATGTCGATAACATTTTCCAGTTTTTTATCAGTTTAACTTTATAGTTTTGTGGTTAACTGCATTTAATCCGATTGGGGTAATTCAATTGTTGTTATCCGCCTCGTGGAAATGATATTTTGTTATTTAAATGTTCTTTGAATTGAATTTTAGGGGAGCATTGCGCCGGTACCGCTGCACCTGGTCCATCCAACTCGGTATTCGATATTGCAGCGCAATTACGCGATGAAAAACGGCGACGAAGAAAGTATCGTGGAAAGCGCGGTGCGAGTAGTTTGAGTTATACTGAGGTAAGTGGTTTATGGTTTTCAAGCCCTTTTCTAAAAGTTTGACAGTCACGGACAGAATTAAAGATCTTGGATCGATGTTAGATGACCTCAAGATAATGGGTATCGGCATGGATTTCAAAGTATTTTCGCAGAAATAAACAATTAGAACGTTGTAGTACGTACGTAATGTAGTTCTTGTGTTCACTGCTACAATTTTTTGTTTTAGGTATTGCGGAATATTATATGGGCGGCTTCTGGCAGCTTAGATACAACTAAACAAACGGACGAAAGTCGCTTTAGTGGTCAGAGAAGTTATGATAATTCAAGGAATACCGGCGACAGGTGAGAACTCAGTGTTATAAAACGGGAATGAAAATATGCGCATTATATGTTTGTTTTGAGTGCAGGAAAAGGTTCTTATGTTACCTTAGGAAAAGGTAGGTTGCTTACTCCTGTTACCGTAGCAAAAGGATAAGTTGTTTACTTTACTCCTGTTACCCTTGCAAAAAATAGGTTGCTTACTTTACTCCTGTTACCTTACAAAAGGTACACAGGCTGCTTACTCTTGTTACCTTAGCAAGTTAACTACTCTTCTTGCTACAGAAAAAAGTAGTTGTTTGCTCCAGTTACCTTTGCAAAAGGTATGTAAGTTGTTTACTCGTGTAAGCTTAGCAAAAGGTAGGTTGCTTACTCCGGTTACCGTAGCAAAACAAAAAGTTAGGTTTCATACTCTTGTTGCTACAGCAAAAAGGTATGTTGCTTACTCATGTTACCTTAGCAAAAGGTATGTTGCTTACTCCTGTTACTTTAGCAAAAGGTAGGTTGCATGCTCTTGTTACTGTAGCAAAAGTTAAGTTTCTTACTCTTCTTGCTACAGCAGAAAGGTATGTTGCTTACTCCTGTGACCTCAGCAAAAGGTGGATTGCTTACTCGCGTTACTGTAGCAAGATAGATTGCTTGATCTGGGTAAAATTTATAAGGTATATGCGTAATAGGTTGTTTACTGCTGTTATGAAAGTGAATTTTTGGATTTTCCACGTGACAAACCGGAATTAATTTGGATGATGCTTTAGCAAACGTACATTAAGTTGTGTAATTTTGTTGCTATAGAAAAAGGTACGATTCCACTCCCATGATTTTGTACTGTTGTTAGCAGAACAAAGCATGCTATAATCATTTAGGAATATAGTATAGGTAAGTCAGTATGGTAAAAGAACTGGTATGAAATACAAAGCTGTGAAAGTAATTTTCATGTTATGCTTGTGAGTTTAGAGCAGAGCGTGAAAGCAAAGACGATTCTGATAGAAGAAGTCAAAAACATCATACCAATTCAAGACGCAACGAACGGAAATCAAGTTCAAGAGAACATTTTGAACGCAATCGTAACAGCCGTGGTGAGCAACGTGGCCTCAGAAGAGGTTGTGATTCTCGTAGCAGGAGTAGAAGTCGGGAAAGAACTAGGCGTTCGTGGCATGTTGGTAGCATGAGCAAAAGACATGGTTCCAGCTCGAAAAGAAAATACTAATTACATTTGTGGTAAAGTGTGCAGTTTCAAACACCGAAATAAGTTCTATAAGTTTGTATTTGCGACGGAAATTTTCACACAAGTATAGTGTTATAATTGCAAATAAATCAAATTTAAATTTTTAGTCTATGATATAATATATTTCATATCAATAGGACAGAAAGATCTAACAGACGAGCATAGCGGACAACTCAAAATTTTGAATTTGAGAATGGGTTAACGAGCAGGCAAGATGTTGTCCATTATTGTACTAGGGAGCGCAAAACTGGCGGGTTGGTTGAATTCAACGAGACCTGGTTAAAGCTATATATTGGATTTCGTGGAGTTTTCACATGTACATGTCAAGGATACATTCATCTGGAATGGCTAGTCTGTTCTAATTTCGAACTATAAATATACTGGCAATTTAACGATAAAACAGGTATAGGCTTCGGGATACAGCAATTTTCTTTTGTTGTCACAATTTGGCCGTTAACTTATACCTATTGAAGTTATATGCATTGAAATAAAAAATATGAAGCAAATAAATTTTAAATTGAACAATGCTTCGGCTTCAATTTATAATCAAATTATTTGTTTAACTGCCAGCAATAGTGGTAGTATTACCATCATGCTTGAAAAATGGGCCATAACGTTTGCAGCATTTCCACCCATGCTCTGCGTTGTGCCGACATCTGAAATACAAAAATAACCATACTGTAAGTTACCCGAATAATAGGGGGTAATAAGGGGGTTGCCCCATTGTGAATCCCAATCAGTAGGAGTCTGTATTCCTAATAAGAGTCCGTACTGTAGTGACCCGAATAGGGGAGAACTGATATATATTTGGCATTAGCAGAGGGTACCCTGATGTGATTTGGTTACGGATTGTTATTTTATTTAAACCCGCCCTTCGCCGCCCCTCGTCACTGATATACATCCGTATGACGACTTCGTTGAATTAAACGTTTATTTGTCTTGTATCTAAAACTTGAGCGATATTGCAAGGTTATATTACTTATGAATTACTTTCAAAAGTTAATTGCGTTTTAAAGTTTTGAACTGAGCTATATTATTGGTCCTGGAGTTATTTATATATACGCAACAATTAGGGATAATTTATGACTAATCTTAATTTTAGGCGGAGTTCACGTTGTAATTATGCGAATATCATATGATATTCCGAAATTCTACACTGCAAACAAATGGTGAGTCGAATTGACTCTCTCCGAAATAGGCTCTACCGGACTACACAAACTGAGTCAAATTCGACTCACTGAGTCGCACGTTTGACTCTGGCGGAGTCGAATTGGAAGCAGTATGCAGGATAATGTAATTTGTGCGCACTAATAAATAATGAAAAGACATAATGTAGCTTATTTAATAAGTTCGAATAAAAATTAGTTTCTATTTTTCTGTTAACTGGCGAAAATTTTGTTCAAATATATTCCTAAGTACAAACAATTCAAATTTCAAATGTTAGTATCATATAATATTCTACAGAACCTTCAGGCTAATTTGCCACAAACTTGCGGACATTGCCAGACATGTCATATAATATTGACGGACATTATTTCGAATATCATGATATTGCAGTATGAACAGTGAGTGTCACATCAAGATAGCAGTGAATTCAAATTTCTTGAATTTGAGAGCGGATCAAAGTGCAGACATAATGTTAATACCCGCTATATGGGGACAAAACGTGTTCCAAGTTGCCCCAGTTGACGTGAATCTTGCAGTGCATAAATGACTCCAGGACCCAATAAAGTTGCGTTCGAAACTTTAAAGCATACTTAAGTTTTAAAAGTATATACATAGATACCTAATATAACCTTGCATTATCGCTCAAGCTTTTGATACAACAAAAACGTTTAAATCAACGCATAGTTGCAATACCGGATATATCAGTAACGAAGGGCGGCTGAGGGTTGGTTAAAAAATAAATAACAGTCCGTAACCGAATAACAGTTGGGGTGTTCCTTTTGGAGACGCCAAATAAATATCAGTTCACAGCACACAATATACTACCGGTAGTAAACGATTCAATCGTGATGTTCAAAATAATGCGTCGACTATATCACTTAATGTTTCGTGACTCTATGCTGCCTTTTTTGCATTGTCAACTGTTAACAGCTGTACTGAGTGACCCGCAAAATACTAAGAGTCACGTGTCCCTATTTTAAATCTGAATCAATTGGAATCTGTATCCCCAGTAGCAGGAAACAACCAGAGATCTGCCTCCGGCTCCAACTCTGGCTCCGGTAGAATTTATGCCGGAGATTCCGCCAATTTTGGTAGTAAAATTTTGCATAATTTGGCAAAATTTATCTGTTCAGCGGGTTTCGTTTTACTTTTGTCACAATTTTTAGAGAAGTATTTCCGAAATTTCGCGGAAAATTAGCGTATAATCAAACAACTTACAGCATAGTGTAAATATTGGTTAAAATTAACTGATTAACTATCATTTTAGTACTTAATTTCGCCTCACCTCCGGCTCCGGCAACTTTCGTTGACCTCCGGTTCCGGTTTCGGCTCCGGTATTTTTCACCTCCGGTTGCACCCTACCCAGTATAGCCAAGCGTTTTTTTCTTGTAAAAATATAAAGGAACAAAACATAGTAGAACGGGCTTTAAAATTTGTTCGCGAACATATTAATTCAAGAGTAACATATAGAAGTAAAATATTGCCTAAGGTTAAACTAAACGTCAATCAACACATGGTTTGTTATATATACTATATTCACAATCACACGAAGTTTCAAGTAACCGCTTCAATATATAATTTGATTGGCTCACTTTCGGTGTGGTCAGCTGTCGTCTCTTCATTCCGAGCTTCAGTTGGCATCATTGGTACATGCGTTTTGCTTTGCTTGCCCTCAGTAACATAATATGCTGGTTCAGTGCTCCGTGAGAGAACCATTACCATCATTGCAAGAGAAAAGATTAAAATTGCTAAAATAAAATAAAAATTGCTAAAATGAAATGAAAACTGGTGAAAGTAAAATGAAAACTGCTAAAATGAAATGAAAACTGGTAAAAATAAAATGAAAACTGCTAAAATGTTATGGAAACTGCTAAAATAAAATAAAACTGCTAAAATACAATGAAAACTGTTTTAAAATAAAATCAAAACTACTGAAATAAAATTAAAAGTGCTAACATAAATGAAAACCACTAAAACACAGATCAGTATGTATAGGTAGAGGGCGCGCTAATGGCTACACTAGTAACAGTTTTAGATAACGCTTGTGCTGTATTGCGTGAAAACCACAAAAATTTGGAATTGGTGGCGTTTGCCATATTTTTTGCCTATTTGGCTATCAAGCACAACGGGAGTTTGTTGAGACATTGTGAGTTTAGATTTTCAGATGAGTATTTGCATCGTAAAACCTTTTCGCACCGTAGGCTCGCCGTGGTGGGCTACATACGACATTACACTACAAAAAATGGTAAGTTAAATTGACTATCACCAAAATAGCCTTTTCGGGACTACACAAATTGAGTTAAAATTCGACTCTGCGAGAGTCAAATTCGATTCACTGAGTCGCATGTTTGACTCTGGCGAAGTCGAATTTGACTAGTTTGTATAGTCCCGGAAAACCTATTTCGGAGAGTGTCAATTTGACTCACCATTTTTTGCGGTCTACCACTGGATCAACAACTGGATACCGCCATTCTACTGAACACTATACACATACCTTGAATACGTGTCATCTTTGAAATATCTTGATTCAATACAGTATACAAGAGTTGAAAGTTAAAACTGGTACGTAAATTGAAAAATCTCTAAAAATCTTAAGGAAACTCATTTTGCTAAATGATAAGTGTTAGCCAGACAGTGTCTAAACTGATTTAAGATGGACACTATTACTGGATACACATTGTTTTTGTAAATACTCTAGTTTTTAACCATTTCTTGAAATGTTTCAGTTTCATCGCAGATTTAGTTTCCAGTTAGGATTTCAACCATTACACTCTCGGATGGAAGGTGTTTGTTGTATATATACTTAGCAATAGGAACTTAACGCTCGAACCTAAGGAAGCTCTCACGTCTTCTGGAGATTTTGTACCGCGCATACGCGTCGCTGTAATTGACTATTGTGTGTTCTATATTACTTAGCATTCACGGAATTGCGCTAAGTAATGGTTGCGATATACTCGTTGCGCGCCGCCAAACGACGCCGCGGCTCGCCGCCGGACGCCGGCGCGTTTCAGGGTAAAAATTTTGCCGAACGCCTCCGCGCGCTGGTGTGCGACGGCGTCCGGCTCAGCAAAGTATAGCCAACATTAACCCGTTCATAGTCTACCTTATCTGTGAAGGGGTTAACTTTAAAGTGTGAGACTTGCACGGATCCCAAATGTTTGTAGCCTCGAATCTTCTGACTGCAAAAACAATTTGTGTACTTATAGTTAAAATCTGAATTATATATATACTGCGAGGTTGCTGGCTCTATTCAAGACTTGAAGATCTACACATTTTGGGCCAAATTGTGCATATTTGAATACTAAGTTTTGTTTCTCCCGGTTCCAGTAAATTTTTTCGGAATTCAAAATTCCGGTGCTAAACTTTGGTCGATGGAAATTAAGCATTATATTTAACACTGACGAAACAAAATATAATAGATTTCATTAGTATAGTATATAAACATTGACAATCACCAAAAATAAACCGACGAAGGTAGATTTCGCTTCCGTGGATAATCAAAACCTAAAATAAGTAAAACCTATCTCACACGGTACAATCAGAGGTCTGTCTCCGGCTCCTGCTCCGGTGGAAAATCGGCCTCCGGCTCCGGCTTCGGTAGAATTTTTGCCGGAGGTTCCGGCAATCTCGATAATTAGTAAAATTTTGCATAAACCCTAACAGTCCATAAATGTCAAATATCCCTAATTGTAATGCATAAATGACTTCAGACCAAATGAATTTGAGTTAGAAACTATAAAGCATACCAAGTTTTGAAAGTACATTCCTATGTACAACCGTGCATTATCGCTCAAGCAATGGGTACAAGACAAACGTTGAATTCGACGCATAGTTGCAATAGCGGATATATCACTAATGAAGGGCAGTTTAAAAATCTTCACGTTGTGTGGAATTTAAAATTGTTCATTCCACATCTTTACTGCACATCTCGTAATTCTGAATTCATTAATTATTCGATTCCGGTTCAAAAGCTGATAAGTGACATTTTAAAAAATAAACTAAAAAACTTCAGGTTCAGAAGGGTCAAATTACAAGTTTACTATGAGCGTATCAAATATTTTCTGAATTCTAAATTATCGACAAATCAAAATCTACTTAGGTATAAGCTCATTGTTCCGATTAGGCTTAGGCTCACGGTTAGGAATATGCCCATACTACTGTGATGGGCCTGTTCTATACAGCGCCGGATTAAAGGGGGGCTGCCTCCCACAAAAAGGGGGCCTCCCACCAACCGAAATCCGACGATATGATTCCACTGATAACAAGCCAACAAAATTTCCTTCGCGGACCACGAAGTTTTACAAGCTGTGAAACATTTCATTAGGGACCCACTCGGACCTATTTGGGGCGGCCGACTATTCTTATTCTAATGCCGGTCGTACCACTTTTTGCTGCCAATTACTGTAGTGACCCGAATAAGAGGGGGGACTGATATTTATTTGGCATCTCCAGAGGGTGCCCCCTGTTACTCGGCTACAGACTGTTATTTATTTTCAACCTGCCCTCCGCCACACTTCGTTACTGATATATATCTGGTATACAACTATCCTTTGAATTAAACGTTTTTTGCCTTGCATCGAAAGCTTGAGCGATAATGCAACAGCAATTTAATTTCCGATATTCGAAGAATAGCCGGAAAAAATATCCGATGCCCATCACTAGTTAAAATTTTAAACTATTGAATGTTGCTATAACGCATACAATTTTTCTGATTTCAGTTCTTGTGAGCAACAGATATGAAATGGAAGATTTTATTCAGACATGGTGGTGCATTATATGAAGTAGATAATGCACTAGGATAGCTATCTAAATGTTCTAAAACCTTCAAAGCGCTTTTAGGCCCTCAGTATTTATCATGAAAAAGACTAAATATGTAACAAAACTACAAATTGGCTAATGTACAGAACAGAACCATAGCAGTACATTCATAAACCTAAGCGTAAGCGCAAGAATGAGCTTATAGCTATTAAGTTTAAACCTAAGCCTAAGTAAAAGTTTATCTAAAGGTTAAGCTTACTTTACGGCAGTCCAGCAAAAAACATTTCGCCTGTGATTTCTACACTATAAATTCCGATGAGTTGATTAATCAACTCAGAAAGCGAATTAATAATTTCTGGTTTAGAGTTAATAACAGGAAACATCAACTCACTCTGAGCTGATTTGATTCGAGATACGTTGATTAATTAACTCACAATGAGTTCAATCAATTCAGAATTTTGAGTTCCGAGACACCTTATTCAGAACGTATGCGGGGTTCACGTTATAACCGGGGCAGGCGGGACACGGATTGTCCCATGTTGATTCGACGTCAACGTTAAAATTCGGGCTAAAACTCGAATGTCATATGACAGCTTACAAACCACCGCTCTCAAATGATCAATGTGTATAAGGACGGTATGTCACGTGACACTGTCGGACATTTATGCAAATATCATATGATATTCCAAAATTTCAACGAATATCATATTATATTCAGCGGGTCAGTGTAACCTTTGGACACTAATAAATGAATGAAAAGTTGGACGGCAGAGGCACAAACGTGCTTCAAATACCAAATACGTGCCTGCAAATCGTTTCCGACACAAAGTCGCTTAAAACCGCAGTTTCATAATTCAAAAATTCAAATTTCAAATTCTAGTATCATATGATATTCAACAGGACAATTTGGGTATGTTACCTCAACTATGCAGACATTTGAAAATATATTATATGATATTCGCAGACAATACCTCGAATATCATATGATATTGAAGGACAAAAGGTGACCTACACATAATATTAGTAGACAAATATGAGGTTTTGAATGCGATATGGGGTCTACAAACAGACAAAATTTGACCCAATAGTCTAATAGAGAGAAAACGAGTCCCAAGCTGCCCCGGTTATAACGTGAACTCCGCATTAGGCTTCTGGGTGGATTCAACTCATTCTGATTTAAAATCAGCTCACTGGAATTTAGAGTGTATCTACATGGGCCTATATATCTAAACGACATATTTCACAAAAAATCCTATAGTTTTGTGATACATACACATTTTACTGGCTTAATTGCCCGATCTGGCAAACAAATTATTGCATAATACTGCACTAATTTTAGGTTCACCGATGATATATCTTAATAAATTTCAAATAGATTGCCAGCAGGTGAACACATTAAAAAATTTTTGTATTTTAAATATAATCTAATTTTCTAATAAAATTTGATTTTAAATTAAACAATGTTGTTATTTTATAGAGACAACGTGCATGTTTACTGTGTTTAATGATGTACAAACTGAACCAAATATGAATACTATGCAATCGGTTGCCAACATTAATATAGATAAAATGGTATAGGCACTTATAAATTTATGTCCTTTTTTAATTTTTAACACTAAAAAATTTGATGAAAAATGTCGTGCTTGGATTTGCACTTCCGGGACCCTCCAGTTGACCTTACATCTGAAGACTAAAAATTATTCAATAAGGATCCATTTCAATTTTCTTCACATTGGATTTCGAGTAATATGGTTTTACTCGGTCAAACTGGAACCAGAATAAAAAACTGCAAATATAACTTAACAATACAATGCTAATTATTAAGTACACTGTAAATTGCAATGAGTTAATTAATCAACTCAGACGAAAATTTAGTTATGTGTGAGTTAATAACACTAAACTTTATCTGAGTTGAGTTGACTCTCTCTCTGAGTTATAGATTATACCGAGGGAGTTGATTTACTAATTCAGAATGAGTTGAATCAACTTAGAATTATGAGTTCTGATTCTCCAACTTAGACTGAATGATTGATATCACATTTTGAGTTAAAATTAACTAACTGGCGTTTACAGTGTGGAATACAACGGTAGAACTTTTCAGTCAAGACTGCGTAGACCCGAGCTCGTTTGCATATGATCCTTGTACAAACAAGCGTCAATATAAATTCCGACGAGATGATTAATCCAACTCAGAAAGCGAATTGGTCTTTTCTGGTTTTTTTCTGAGTTAAAATAACAGGAAAATCAATTCGCTCGGACTGATTTAATTCTCGTTTTAGTGAGTTGATTAATTTATTCAGAATGAGTTCAATCAATTTAGAATTCAGAGTTCTGAAACGACCTTATTCAGAACTTAGGCTTCTGGCTGGATTCAACTCATTCTTAGTTAAAATCAGCTCACTGGAATTTATAACGCACCGATACTGATTATGGGAGATGCAGGAAGACTTTTTCAATACTGATTCTTGATCACAGTACACGCTTTGCAATCACACAGCAATGAATCTTGTCTCAAAATTGATGGTAGCGCATTGTGGGTTTTTTGTTTACATTGAGATTTTAACGGTCTCGTTAGGTTTAAAGTCTTGCGTTGTTGTTGACGTCCAATGAAATAGCTGATGTCACCGCGAATGGCTGCAGTAGTACGGTGATCCGGTTTCGATTGTTTATTGCCTTTTCCACCAATTGCCTCTTCAGAATGAGTTCCACCGCAGTTGTCACCTGCATCCCGTTCACTACCGTAATCCAATTTAAGTTCGCTACTTGGACCTTTAGCGGCTCCGATTGCTCCTCCGTATTTGAATTTCATTTGGCTATTGCAACCGCAACCTTTTAAACTACGGTAATCGATGTTGGATCGCTTGCTGTTCGGAGATTGGTTTCGAATATTATTGGTTGATGCCTCAACGTGTTTACCTGCACGACTACAGCATAAATATTGACCAATGAAATTAATTAACTGGACAACTGACAGAACACTTCCTCCAATCCAAAGTCCTAACTGACCGCCTAAATTTGAAACAAATTGTTCTGCTGGCATCGATTTTAAATGCTTAATAACTGTATATTCAAGTCGTTCGTAGAATACGTCTAAGATGATACTATCGCCTGTTCGCTTTAGTTCAGTAATTGGGAGGCCGTCTAAATGAAGCGGAAATGTTGCGAACGAAACTGTCGGTTGATATTCCCAGTAAGTGCATGATGGGAGACATTTTTGTCGGCATCCGTCGAATATTGTCATGCCTGAAATTCGCAAACAGTGCTTTCAAATGTGTTTAGTATCATACAGCTAATATAATTTCGTTCAGACGAACTACCGTTGCAGCGGGCCCGTAGCCCGCTCACATTAATACTAAGGAGGGGCGGCTAAAAATTTTCAGGAGGTACGTACAGGGGTTTCAATGACTTGCAAGCAAGGTTGGAAACTTTCTGTGCTTTGTATTACGACAATTCGTAGCTTGACCAGTCGACGACCGACAACTTCTCGCCTGCCAGTAGGTACCACAACTGCTCGTTCCAATAACTTGTTGCATACCGGTAGTACTACCTACTCGCCGACCCGACAATTTGCGTCCACTATTAGGTTCAAAGCTGTTCCCACTATTGGTTTCAACTTTTTTGTTGCAAATATGGAACAATAATTTACGTTCGTTCACACAGCGCTTAAATGTCTGGGTAGACGAGAACGGTTTCAGACAAGTTGTTAGGATCAGCAAAATATCGAAGGTGATAGTTTTCGAAATTCCGACATGTCAAGCGATTATTTGTCGGGGTCGACGAAATGTTGTATATTCCGTGGTTCTCTAATGAAATTGTCGCCGATCAGAACCCATCTAAAACTCTATTTTTATTTTTTAGCGTAAACTTGCCTAAGTATGCTTGTATTCGACACATCTCCGAAACGCAGATGATGTTCTGTGAATAAATAAAAATATTTTGCTGTGATTGTTATACGGACACATAGCTTATATGACAGAGCTACTTTTTACGCTCCCAGTTACATGTCCATAACATAGGCTACTGGTAAAGGATTTTATTTTAACCCTTTCTCACATGAATATTTTCTATTTCCCCTGAGACCTACTTTTATGCTAGGATTCGAACTCCGGTGACTGGTGTGGGAGGCGCATACCATCACCACTCAGCTATAGGAGCTTGACGCTCGAGCCCGAGGGGGTCTCTCCCGTCTTATGGTGATTTAGTACTATGTATACGTGTTGCAATTGTTAAACACGGTGCGATATATATTATTTAACGTATATACACTGCGCTGAGTTGCCTATAGGCAACTCAATGTGAGAAGGGGTTAATTCGTTCAAAACTCTTGAATATAAGCTAGAGTTGACAACATTGGGCTAACGTTTTACGTCAAACATCGAAGTTATTATAGTAATTTATGCAAAGATGTTTTACATAATTCGGAAGTCTCTAGTTTTTTCGGCCCATGTAAAGATCATGGGCGGAATGTTTTTCGGTGGGATAGAATCGAGTAAACGTAGGCTTAGGTTTAGGAATATGCTCATTCTTACGCTTAGGATTAGGCTTAGGCTTAGGCTTAGACTTAGGAATATGATTATAATACTGTTCCGCCCCTGTTCTTTAATACATTTGCCTTTTTTTCTTTCTAAATGTTTCTTCTTTGAATTGAAATAGTTATTTTAAATTTATAATGGTACACCGTCTGTATGCTGTGTCATCCTTAATTTTACATTTTTGTTACATGGTCACAACACTGAAATATGGGCTATAGTTTACGAAGTAGTATGCACAGTTGGCACGCTATTGACTAAGTCATGCACAATGTTCCAACACAGCAGGGTACAACCGGAGGTCAGCATCCGGCTCCGGCAATGCCCGAGGTCCCGGCAATTTCAGTATGAAGTTTAGCATTGTTTTACAACATTTATCTTTTTGGTATGTTTCGTTAAAACAATTACGGACCAATGCATCGAGAAGGGCCTCCGCACCTGATCTTTACATAGGTCCAGTTACGTCATGTTTATAAATATACATTTGGCCTATAGAATGGTACGAAATTTGTCAGTTATATCGAAATACCCTTGGGTTTGGTTTCAAGTCTCGGCATACATCTGATTACGTCGAGTGAATTATAAAAATAAAATAGGTCCATAAAAAGGTGTTAAACTTACCAGTTGTATTGAAATACTCTTGGGTATGCTTTCCCGTCTCGGCATACAAACACTGATATAATTTTTTCGGGGTACACGGTTCGTATTGCGTACTGAAACCCATTGCAACCAAATGTGAACAGTTGCATTGTTGCTTTGCAACCAAAAACACACAATCTTCAAAACACTGATTTTGAGAGTAGCCGTGATTTCGAGTATTTGACGTTGTGCTATCGAGTGTAGTACAACGATACCTGGGAGGGTCGTTAGCGAACTGATAAAGAGTCGCCCGCAGTGGAATCAATGCATGCACTCCTGTTGGTATAAACGTTAAATCGTAGCCAACTCCTTTGTCAGGCTCAACCAGTTTTACGCTGACACCATCATTGAAAAAATTCGACAAAGACGGAGTATATAACTCTCGTGGAATTGTAATTACTACCGTATTACCGAAACCGTATCCAGCACTTATTTGTTCTGTACCCGGAATACGGTAGCATTTGCCCACTCCTGTAATGATGTTTGTCGCGTTTGCGCAACAATTGTACACTCCGTTTAAACTTTGTGCGAAACAATACATTATTAAAGAGTTGCAGGAGAGGGTGCTTTGATCTATCAGTTCGCCAAATGTCATGCCGAGACGTTTGAGTAGCGCCTGAAAATATAAGAAATATTACGACGATAATTATAATAACAAATAAAATGATGTTAACAATATTACACAACGGCCAATGTTACTTTTAGGGCCGTAACAGCAGATTAAGCCTATTCCTAAGCCTAAGCCTAAACCTAAGCGTTGTAAACGCCTATTCCTAAGCCTAAGCCGAAATATGTAAAGATCAGGGGCGGAACGTTTTTCTGCGGGATTAGAAAAGAGTAAGCTTAAGTTTTAGACTAATTTTTGCTTGGTATAGGTTTTGACTTAGGCTAAGACTTAGGAACATGCTCATCCTTACTCTTAGGCTTAGGCTTAGGGTTATACTTAGACTTAGAAATATGCTTATAATACTGTTCCGCCCCTGTTCCTTACATTGGCCGCCTAAGCCTAAGCCTAAGCGTTGTAAACGTATATTCCTAAGCCTAAGCAAAGAAATGTAGTCTAGAATGTAAGCCTACGCTTATACAGAGCCACCAGAAACCGGGACGGCCATTAAAGTAACATGGGCCTACACAACAATAGCAAAAAAACTTGCTTCAAATTGGACAAATTTCTGCCAGTGGAGTACCCAAAATTTCCCGTTAAGAAAAACAATTCTTGGCTCATATTTTCAAATGTGTATAGCAACTATTATTAGTTAGTAACTTGGTTTTCATACTCACTAACTATTGCAATTGTTCAACTCAAAATTGGTACCGGAGTAGAGTAAATCATATGCGGAAATGTGCTAAATTTTGAGCTTTAGAATACACTGGTTATGAAGTTACATACAACAGCTATCACCAACTGGTACTACGTATGTGCTACACACATTTAAGAATACGTGACCTTGTATAAAAGATAAAGCTTCTGCAGTAACAGACGTTTGCTTTGAAAGTACTACATTTAATCTTTTTCCAAATGAGACTGTTTTTTGGTTTCACCTGCGAAATAAAAATTCTACCTAACATGAAATGTCTCCGCATCGTTCTACTAATCAATTTTTGGTTCAAACCGAATGAGTTCTCTTCACATCTTGTCGAAATTTTGCACTGTTCATGTGCGCTAATTGCTGCGCATCATGTGTGTTGCATATAGTAGGGTCCGCTCCTAAGTTTCCAACGATACGTCAGGGGCACCCATTACAGTGCCTATTTTAAAACACAGCAACCGCAATAATAATCAAAGTGTGAGCAACAACCAACTCTTCAAAATTTCGGTCAATGTAAAGAACAGGGGCGGAACTGTATTATAAGCATATTCCTACGCCTAAGCCTAAACGCCTAAACGTTAGAATGAGTTAATTCCTAAGTTTAAGCCTAAGCCTAAGCCTAAGCGTAAGCCAAGTCAAAAAATTAATCTAAAGCTTATGCTTACTCTATTGCAGTCCCACAGAAATTCGTTCCGCCCGTGATCTTTACATGGGCCAAATTTTCAAATAATAAAGGGCCAGATTTTCACGGCCATGATACATTAACATTAGCATTTTACAGTGCGGCTCTTAAAAGTGCGTTGAGTATATACTTTTCAGCGAGTTGACTTCTTCAACTTTGAGGCATTTTTGAATGCATTAATTGCGTAGAATTGTACAAAAGGAAGGTTATAAACAATCTTTTTGACAATACTCTTTAAATTTGTTTAAATTTTGAAAAATCCTACGTTAGGATTAGAACCTAATTTCGTTCCACCTTCGACTTTTGCAAAATTTTGGTTATCTACGGCTACCGTTCTGGCTTTTTCGCCTCTGATTGTATCCTGCACCGCACCTGCAAGTCTGCATCAAGCGCAGCATGCGGATCAGCACTCGGTCCATCTTCGGTCCTTTCAGCTTCTTCAACCTTCGGCATTTTTGTTGTCGCCCCAGTCCGATTTAAAACTACTTCAGCGGTCCTTTGATTCATTCCTTGTAGACTTGGAAGGTTATCGTGGGAAAATCGATATGGTGACGTCATTCCAAACGCAAGTTGAATATATTCCGCGGTTTCTGGTGAAATTTGATTGGCTGTCAGGAACGAACGATCTAGCCGATTAAATGGACAGACAACAACGTCTGGAGTGCGTCTGGAAGACGCGTCACGAACGAGGTATGAAACATAGAACGGTGTGTCTCGGTACTGTTTGAGAATTTTGTAGCAGCCGTAGGAAGTTGCTCCTGTAAAATTCAAATTTAAATTCTGATCGGAAATGTTTTCAGTTTACCGCGTTTATTAAATAAAGCAAAAATATATGAAATTCTAATGCGTTTGCGGAAAAAAATTTAAAACATTATGACACCTATCCGCTTTGCCCGTATTCTGAAATGTATACATGTTGCACCTGATCAGTTGGTTATAAGTCCAATACATTTCGAACCAGCCGATGGACAACAGTTTAAATGTTTGGCACTTTTCTGCATTTGGCTGGCCCTACTTTGCAAGTCGAGTTTGATATTTTTGTAGCCACCGCTGCTCATCCATACGAAAAGCGGTCTGTGTATTGATCAAGGGCGGACCGCTTTGCCGTGTGACTGCTATGAAGTATTAAGCCTAAACTTTCAATTAATTTTTTCATCTAGGCTGTCGCGAAGGTATATCAATGCTTATATTTAAGCCTATGTTTAGGCTTAAACTTAAGAATATACTTTTTCTACTGTTGGGGCTATGATCTATATATCGACTTGAAAACCTATGACCACTGGTGATAGGTACTATATCCTAGTCAATCTAATCCGCTTGGTAAACATTTTAGTGCGGCATCTAGTCGGATAGAATCGCAATAAAAGCACTGGTATGTCACTGAAGCGTGTGGTATACGTGTTTGTCTGTGGATGTCTTGAGTTACGCAATTGAGCGGTGCTCACATTCCTCTTTTACTGTGCTTCCTTTCACTTTGGTGTTTTAAATTAAGAATTTGTAATTTCATTATTATTCGGCTACCTGCTGTCTGCCGGTAATTTGTGACGGATCGAAAGGATGATAATTGAATATGCTAGTCAGACAGATCATAATTCTAAAAATTTTCGGATCGCATGATTTTTAGTGATATTTGCAATCTAGTCCTGGCGAGTACGTTGACACTTCAGATCTAGCCTTTGACAAACTGGCTCAAAGTTTGGCAGATTAAGACCTCTTAGAATCAAATTAACGAGTCGACATTATTCTAGTTAAATAAGATATTTATTCCAGTCTCACAGCTCAAATTTTAGTCTTAAAGTATCCTTTTAATCTAGTCACTATGAAAGAGTCGTACCTTGGGAATGTGAACTACCAAATGTTTGCTGAATGGCTTCAATGAGATCGGACGATTTCGTAAATTCAGAAAATTTGTTTTATGTCTATTCCTTTCTACTCGGCAGGCGGTTAATATGGAAAGCATACCAAATGTTTGCTGAATGGCTTCAATGAGATCGGTTAGTGCTATTTTATCAGACGACTTAAACCAAAAACTTTGAGAAAATAGATAATCTTGCGATATTTGGAATCTAAAGGAAAGGTGATTTTTCAGATTAGTCTCTAAGGATTTGTGACACAATCTTTCATGAGACCGCGCGATCCTGTTATTCAAAAAGTCGCCAGCAACCCTGGGTTCTCGCAAAGCGGTAATGAATTCTACTTAGCAGACGGTTAATCCAGAATGTATACAATAAGTTGGGTTGTTTTCAACAAGAAAATGTGAATCGACAGTTTGGTGATCTAAAGATCTAGTCAAAAATTGCGTTCAAAAATCTACTAGTAAAACAACTCAAGACCAGGAATTATAGAGTTAGCTGAACTCTGGGCCAACGTACACTCGGCAAGGAGAGTTGGCCAAAACTCGGCGAGTCCTTAAATGAGGTTAACGAGATGCCAGGAAGATGGTAGATCACTAGTAATCTGACGTTCGGGGGAGGGCCGCAAAACGTAGCCCTAAAGCATACCCTCTCTTATTTAGTATGTAAAGCACAGCCACGTGTTCTACATAACATTGCTCGGCGAGATACTTCTGAGAGAAGTATTTAAAATGTAAATCGCCAGCAAGTCAGGGAAACCTCAGAGGAGGGGGCCGCTCACGCCTGTCGAACTTACCGGAACCCCTTGTTTCCGCTCACAGAGAATTATCGTTTATGCAACACCTTCCGGGGGTTTCCATTCGGATCCTAAGGGCCACTATGCTACGTGTGTACGGTTGAATATCCTAAATCGTGCTTGAATATCTTAAATCAGGTACTAACCTATACGGTTTTTCCTCAGGTAGACCTTGACCTATACAGAGAACCCTAAATAAGCGCTTACACGCATCGGTAACCACCTATCCAAGCAACTTTCAACCTGGGGCGACACCTTTAGCTTCAAGAGTTCTGGCACGCAGTTATATATAGATATGCACAGATGTACATAAAGTAAGGGTGACATATGAAAAAAATAAAAAAAGAAAAATGGAAAAGACAGCAAGAGCAACAATACAGCATCAAAATACACATACTAGCTGGAGGAAAGGTACAGTTTCATAGCTGTATTTAGATAGTGTTAATTGTCTAGACTCTGACGGAAGGGACTCTGGATAAATACATGTTGTCAGTTGGATGTCAGGGCATTACGTTAGCACACGCGAACACATTTAAAAACACACACTGTGCACATATATTCACAATCATCATCACAAAAATTGATTCCCTTCCGAGGGACTATGGACAATAACAGTTCCCGATAATGATGTCAGGACAAGTATATATATATTTATGCCTAGAGCATGTTAATTGTCTAAAGGTTCAGACAATGACTTATTGACATCTCAGACAGTATATAAAGAGACTGGGTAGGGACAACGCGGACACCCAAAAGGAAGGGACAATTTTTTATAAATGTGCTTGCATTTTAACGTGGATGTCCCATGATAGCAAAGCGTTAAATTTCAGCCCACGTTTACCTGTTGCCAACAAGAAAAGAACAACCCAAAACAGCCGATTTGAAGCAGATTGGGCGTCATAAATATCCAGAATACCATGGATTGTTGATTTTTCGCAAAATGATTTCAGAATCTTATGTTTTCTATTTAGAACTATATTTTGCTGCATAATTTAGAAACCAACTTTAGTATGTACTTGTCTAAAATCAGAAAAAACTAATATAGATTGGCAGGTGTTAACAAAAAAAGACTGGAGGTACGTATATAGCTAATTTGTTATGCTACGGATTGCTATCCGCTACCGCAGGGCACAATTTTAGAATTGATGCGTGTCAGCGTGCGACGGTACTCGTCGACGCACGTCACTGCAAGTCGTAAAATATATTTTTAACCATAAATAATCTCGGAATATTATAACAGAAAAATTCAAATGCATTTTTCTATTTGGAGAAAAATATTGTCGTGTTCTTTGAAAGTATATTAAAATATCGGACGAAACAACACTGTGATATGCAATTCAAATAGTGATTCAAACTGCAGTGCGTCTCTGATGCATAGCGAGTCATCTACAATTTCAGAGATTGACAGCAAGAAAGGCCGATGTATATATAGGGGCGGATCGTTTTTTTCCGTAGGACTGCAATAGAGTAAGATTCTGCTTTAAATTAGGTTAAATTATATAGGATTATCCATACGCTTAAGCTTAAGCTTAATATTAAAGGAACGACAAACATTGGAGCATATATATTTCGTTTAGTGCTGAGGCCAGCATCAAAAACTACAAAACATGTTATAACTAGAATAATGCTATGAGTAGGTAATTTGACCTCGGTATATAAACGAATTCAAGTGGTTATGGTTTAAAATAAACAATAGCTTCATATAAACGTGCTGTCAGAGAATATATAATGATTCGTTTAATAAAATACATCTAAATGGATTTTACATCAAAATTTCGCTTGAACGCAATACTTCTTCCTTGCGGTTTAAACAACAGAATTTCCTGAGTTTATAAAAATTGTATGTCAGAATTGGGTTTTAATTTCCTGGGAGATTTTTGAATTTTCAAGGCTTAGAGTTGACAGGTTTAAAAGCATTGTTTTAAATATGAGCACTCATTAAATCACTTGCATTTTCGTCTTTTTTTCTATTTTACCATTGTAAATTTTGCTAGCGATACTTGTTTCAGACAAAGAATAAATTTTTTAAATTTTTTCCATTTTTTAGGGAAAAAAAGGAAAAAATTCATTGTTTTCTAGGTCATAACTTTTTCCGGAAGCACAACCCTGGTTTTAAAGCTTTCAGACTTCCGCATATCTCAGTACTGGCTTAAGCTTTGGTTCATGCAAGTTTATCAGGCTTCAGACTAGGCTTTAATAGATTAAGCTTATTTATAGATTTGGGATTGCGAATTAAAATGTACAAGAATTCGGAAAAACCGCACCTAGGATAAAATTACACTGCAAAAAAATGGTGAGTCAAATTGATTCTCTCCGAAATAGGATCTACGGGACTACACAAACTGACTCAACTTCGACTCCACCAGAGTAAAATTCGACTTAATTTGCACATTCGACTTTGGCAGAGTCGAACTTGACTCAGTTTGTGTAGCCCCGTAGAGCCTATTTCGGCGAGTGAATTTGACTCAACATTTTTTGCAGTGTGGAACGAAGTACTAAAAACAATAAATATAATGCAAAAGAAGGTAGGTAAAATCTGTGTACTGTTTTAATATATACTATGCTGCAATGACATCTATATAGTGTATTACTGAAATCCAGCATAGTCACATTTTTCCATACCTGAAGTACCTATATTTCCATTTTATTTTACTCAACAAATAAACAAAATTTAAATCCGTCCTTTTAATCAGGGTTAATGCAGGCAGATACAAAGAAATCACCTTGACTTATTTTTTTGCGAAAAAATGAACATTGTTGCATAAGCACATTTGGCTACAAAATTTAGTTACATTTTTTAACGGCGCTGGCGTAAAAATATAGACTTGTAAAGTTCGAGGACATTGTTCAACCCAAAAATTGCGGCTCCGGTTCCGGAAATTTTTTACCTTCCAATTCCGGTTCCGGTTTGGCAAATTTTTACCGAAATTAAAAATTCCGGTATAAATTTTGGTCGGTGGAAATTACTAAAAAATGCCGATAAAAATTGATGGGTCATCCACGTAATACTGTTTACGCCACTGTATAAAATTGTACTCACATGCAAGTCCCTAAGTTTCTATTGCAGTGTTTATAAATTATATATCCAAAAGTCAGCTACACTATGCGTACACCCGGCCGACAACATAGTCCCTCTGAACAGCGTATACTTTGCTACACTGTACATTGATGCCACTTTGTCAGTACGTTATAGGAAGCACAGCTGTTTTGCCCTGAGTATGTCAGAAGGACATTCGCATATTGCATAACAAAAGTCTGTCCGAAGGGACTCTCTTAAGAAATTGTACAGAGTCTGTGCGAAGGAACTCTCATTGTCAGACACTGTGTCTAAACAGTTTCCACGTTGTCCCTACTTCCTTTGAAGGGGATTACCGCCATAACAGACGAGATATGTATGCCCTCTGCAAAGTTCAAATATCCCAAAAACAGTATTTTTTGTACCTCCCTTGCAGACAAGTGGGTGGAGAATTTTTTTACAGTAGCGTAGACAGTCTGTGGATGACCCCTAAGTAGATTTCACTAGTATATTATATAAACCTGTACAATGGCCGAAATTAAACCACCGAAGGAGATTGCGCTTCTAACAAATTTGTACCTAGATGCTAGTTGCAGCTTCGATTTGTACACAGGTGTTTCGTGAATGGATGATTAAACAGTCTGTGCTATTTCCTTAAAAGTTCGGCGTTTCAAAAAAATGTTTTCGCTGTATACATATAAAGGTGTATCTTTATTCCCTGTATATTAATGTAAACATACAAAAAAATAATAATCGCTTGAAACGACGGTCGGTTGTAGCGCGATTAGTTAAAAAATTTAAACCTTACTAAAATAATATGAATTCTTTGCAATATGTACTTTTAATTAAATTGTATAGTTACTTAGCTAGTGGTAATACTAAGCTGGATTTGTCAGAAATAGTTAATCTGGTTTCTGGAAGTATTCACTCACATATCAAAAAATCTTGAACAGTTGCATACATTCCGTCTCTGTCTTTGGTAAATGACTTGGTTTATAATGGACAATTTCGGGTGTGACCGCAATGCATTTTTACAGACTGAAATTTGAAGTTAAAGATGTGTACACATAATCGGCGAAAGTTGGTGGGGAGCAGAGGGGGCACTTGCCCCCCAATTTTCAGATTAGTGGGTTCAACCCCCCAATATTGCCCAGAGCTCACAATATGAAACTGTTGAATACCGGCTCCACCAAAACAACCCAACTAGATATTAAATTCGTGTGTTTTAGACTAGCAGCAAACGGTGAAATTCATTGTCGCAGTGAAGGTAATTGCAATTTTCAGAGCCACATCAGTTCGAAGTTTCAGGCTGATTAAACTTTATTTGATCAATCCAGCAGGGTGTAATAACCGGATATCCTTTTCCGGTAAAATCGGCGCCTGTTTCCGCTGTAGAAATAACGGAAATTGTTTTTACGTTCAAAATTCGTTGTAAATCACGTCTATATCTCACAATTTTTGTCACATATATTCTGCAACAGCAATTGTTCAAAAAGAAATGAGAATTGCGGAATAAAAATTTCGATGCATCTACCATTTGCTGTGAAATTTTTGAGAGATCGTTGAATTTATGCACGCTTGGAACTTTAATACTTCAATATTCCTTTTCAGTTTCCCTTACGTTTGATCACTATCCGTTTGCGTTAGTTTTACAATCCGTTTACACGCTGTAATCCAGCAACTTACTACATCTGCGGTACGAACTTTTTCAAGAATTTGAACGTAAAAATTTATTTGAGGTTCAGGGACAGAACAGTCACCCCAGTACCCCCGTTTGCTACCTCGCTCTTAAAGGCCCCCACCCTAACCGGTTGAAACAAAAATCGGCGAAGTGGGATTCATTTAAAGATGGATTTACTTTCTCGGTTCACCATTTTGTAACTCCTGTATAAAACTGCTTTTGGATCGGTGCACTCACAGCAATGATCAATCACAAAAAATTCTGGACCCACCTCTAGGTTGGGAGCTACTACCATAAAATTTGTGGGAGTCCCCACTTGAGTTGTATACCGTACCAAAGTGGAACTAAAAATTTCCATGACTAATGAGAATATTTCTGTCGTGTTTGAGTGCTTCACGGTGTGCGTAGAACTCACTAACGAAAGTGAGAGTCTAGGTCTGAACCGATGCTTCAGACCTTTTAAGTAAGCAGCTGGAAAAGCAGGCATATAGAGCGGGGATCGAACTTCGGCCTTAGGATTCCCAGGCATATATTATGTGTCGGTCGACCGTATGCTGCTGGGAAGCATAGGTACTAGTTTGTACAATCACTTGCATATACACACGGACAAGCGTTTCTTACATGCTTACTTGCCCCAATTTTCAACAAGGTCGTCCGTTGACCGTCCATCTTATTTTTGCGGCTGGATATGTACCGTGTTCAAAGCACGGCAATTTACGCACCATTGCGTCAAGGAGTAGCCCCCACGACAGTCTAGTTTATTGTTTTGACTAACTACGAATAGCAAAAATACGTAATCATTATTCGGTACGTACAAATTGCAATATCGGTATCGGTGTGTAACGCGTTGATTTCATATAGCCTTAGACGAGTAGCAAGCAGGTATGAGTGCACTAGCACGTCGCAATAACTGTTCGTTACTGTTGTTCTTTTGTTTGGTTTCGGTTATAAATTCCCTTAGTACTTTTTAGATATATTACGTAAACACATACGTTGTCATTTTGTATAATGTCTGCGAAAAAGCAGCCACGTGGAAAAAAAGCGACCGCCCAGCCAACTGAAAAGCGCAGTGTCGCAGCTTCAAAAGAAGAAAATGTTAAACAGGCACAGGTTCCTGTGAAAACGTTGAAGGTGGGTAATGTATAACAAGGAGTATATTTGTGAATTACATCAATCGCAAGCTGTTTTGTTGCAAGCGATGATATTGTGTAAGAGAACTGCTGATGGTAGTTCTTCAGCATTATTTAAAGATCATGACTTAAGTTGCATTTGGTTAGGATGAATTATTTGTTTGATTGACATATATATACACAGTACGTATATAGTTCAGCTCGATTGTTACACAATACGTTCATATAGTCACATTGTCAAAGCAGAGCTATATTTACGTATCTCATATCTTAATTTCCAGGTAATCGATACAGTTATTTTTTGTAATAACTCGCGTAAAATTAGGACATTTGGCTGATTTAAATGTTAAGCTGAAACTATGATATATAAATAATTCTGAGTTTTGTCTTGTAATTGCACCCATTTTATATTGAAGAGTTCAAAAATTTGCAGTGAAATTTTGTTTGTAATATCATTTCATATACTTTGTAGGCCCGCAAGGCAGTGCTGAAAGGTACACATGGAAAGAAAACGAGAAAGATTCGAACTTCGGTTCATTTCCGTCGGCCAAAGACGTTAAAGTTACCGCGTGATCCCATGTATCCTAGAAAATCAGGTAAGCAAAGATATAGTTTGTTCGTTTACATGTGCATATTTGTTGCGTTTGGGTTTTCGGTACGCATAGACGGGTTTGTGTGGTGTAAGAATTAGGCGTATTTACTTTTTGGTGTAGAAAAGTGCAGTGTCACACTAAGATTATGCATGTAGTATGCCTTAGTTGTGCGTATGGTTAATTATTAGATCTTTTAAAAGACCGCTTGATATGTAGTTATACAAAAGGGATAGGTGAAGAAGATTTCTTTTTCATTTTGTTGTTGTAATTTAGTTGTTAAGTTCTTTTAAATATTTTGCAGTTAGCGATTGATATTGATTGTTTTGTATTCAGTTGTAAGACGTAATAAAATGGATCATTATGCTATCATCAAATATCCGTTGACAACCGAGTCTTCAATGAAGAAAATTGAGGATAATAATACGCTTGTGTTTATCGTTCATTTACGTGCGAATAAGCCACAAATCAAGGTAGGTTTCTACGCGCTTTGCGGAGTTCTTTGTTGAATATGAATTGATTACCGCACAGTTACCAACAATCGCCCTCTAATGACGTGCTTTTTAAATAACCGGACCAGGAATTTTTTATAATATTGTAATACTAAATACGGATTTAAAAGTTTTGGAAAGACTCGAAATATTAAGACAAACAACAGTTGACGCGGTTTTGGTTTTTATATAACTTCTTGCAGCGAGCTCGGCTGTATGTTGTTAGAAATCACCGTACAAAAGTTGACATCAAAAATTTTACGTTTCTATTGTACGTTTGCACAAATGCGAAGCGCACTGGGAGTAGCAGGGAGCAGTATTAGCAGCAGCCCTTATTTGCCACGGATAAGTACGTACGCAAGTGTTTTTATAAAACATGGTGTACGTACGACTGGGCTTTTGTTGTGTTGCAACTGACTAAGGGCTTTAAGCGGGACCATTTCCCAGTCGTGATATTCTTGAGTAGGGTAGAATTTTCACGATAAAATTTTGGTTTTAAACGAAAATCTCAGTGAACCTCACCTGATTGCACGTATATATATACAAAATGGGAACGGACTTTACACGCTTGTACTATAAACACATTGCAACTGATGTATTGTCCAAATAGGTGGGTTTCACGCGCTAAAAGGTTTATATTAAAAATGTAGAAACGAGCAAAATATCTACTGGTGGGTTGGACCGGGGGCAGATCGAATTGGAATGTTTTCGCCGTGTGGGGTATCCAATCCACCCACCCAGTAGCGTAAACCCAGTATATTAAGTGATTCTTCTTGGTGAAACGGTTTGGCACGTGCGCGCCAATTGAAAGAAACGTCGCGAACGAAGCGAGCGACAACCCACAATACTATGTATCAAGTTGGTATTTTGTTCGGCTATTTTCAATATACACGGAGCCATTACTTAGAACTTTTTTGTTCTGAAAACCAGAACAGGACCTGGAATTTCCCAAAGTCGAAACCCGTGGTTTACGCAGTTCGGTTAGTAGCTGTTTCCGAAAAATTTCAGTCTGTGTAATATACTGAAACATTTGATGTTTTATTATTGAGTTTCAGACCGCCGTTAAGAAGTTATATAGCATCGATGTATCAAAAGTAAACACGCTGATACGTCCCGATGGACAAAAGAAGGCGTATGTGCGATTGGCACCTGATTATGATGCGCTTGATGTTGCAAACAAGATTGGAATTATTTAAAATTATTGAAACATTGTATTCGTAGGGAATGTGTAATTTTTCCGTTAGTTTGTATGCTAAAAGGTATGTTTTTTCAGGCGTTGTAGTATTTCGTTATAAAAATTTCTTTGATTTCAGAAAACTTTGTTCTTTGATACTTGCGCGATTGTTTATTTATTTTACTTGTGAAATTTCGAGTTGATTTATGTATAGAGAATGGAAGATGCAATATCGACAAAAATTATCGACTTGCGTAAATAGCTAAAATGTGTTGACTAGTGTTTCGGCAATAAGTGATGTCATTTTGCTTTCGACTGTATATTCCTGCTTGCGTTCAACTTACATTCATCCAAAATAAAATCGTGGCTACGCCTCTGGAGGATTGTTAATATTACCATTTGTTTTGTTAAAATTGTTTAATGTTTTGAATAAAGTTGCATTTGCGTGTTTAATAAACGTGAATGGAAAATTAATTATTGAGCGATTAGTGAAGACTAACTAAGCTTAAAGTTTTCTTCATGCTCAATATCATTACGTAAGGTTTGATACAGATCTGATTCGATTTAATAATTATAAAGTTGATGGCCAATGTAACTTTAGGGACGTTACAGTAGATTAAGGGTATTCCTAAGCCTAAGCGTTACAAAAGTATGTTCCTAAACTTGAGAGGAAAATGTAATCTAGAACCTAAATCAACTCTTACAGACTCACTAGAAACCTGGATGCCGTAAAAGTAACGGGCCAACTTTATTGTACGATTTTGCGGGTGGTTCTAAAAGCAGAATCAAGTTGGATTTAACTATTTTACTTGTTTTCTCCAAACTGGGACCAATAGGTCCTTGGTTTTAAAATCACCGCGTTGTTTTGTAATTTTCGTATATATTATAAATTTCACCTTTACGGAGATAAATTGAAATTTACAATTTAAAACGCATTAAGTAACAGCTTAGAAATTCGTGTTTTAAGTGGCTAAAACAGAAATGTCATACTAAAAATTACTGTAGCCAATTTATAAGACATAAATTTCTTCCTTTCAAGAAATATTTGTCTTATGTTTATGAGTTATTTTTCTGATTTTTATATATGTAAAAAGGTGCTCCGTTTATATATCTTTAAAAGCGTATATAAATCAAATTCCAAGAGTATTTCGGTTGAGTTCAGACTCCCCCCGACCTACGTTTACGGCTTAGACGTATATTAGGTTGTAAAATTTGTTATTTGGTTGAGCTTCAGGTCCCCGCATTTGAAGTCGTTCCTCTGCAAAATCTTTGTGTTGTATTTCAGACAGATTTGTCGTATATTTCTGAAATATTCGTCTTAATCGTTCGTGATACAAAGTCCTAAATTTTAGGTTTAAGTCTGAAAAATTGCAGACCCATATTTTTGAAAAATTTGAGAAATAGAAGTTAGGAATTCAAGACATGTCTGAAGTCCGTATTAAGACATGATTGTCTTAAATTTCAAACAATATTTCTTCAGAATAAAACAATTTATTTTGTGTGATTGTAGAAATTCATGTGCTTTGCAGCACAGTGCCGCACGGTGACGGACGGCGCCGGACGTCATCAAAAGTATAGCGCCATCTTAAGTAAACATATAATTTGTTTGAAACTCGGCGAAGCATTAGAACACTAAACTACTTTTCATACACAAGGTCCACTGCAGGACTGAGCGTATGACAGTATCCAACAAGATGTAAGAAAACAAATGTTTTCAATATCATACTGAATTGTGAAAACTTCTCTGGCAGTAATTTGATTGGGAAAAACACCAAAGTGAAACAGTTCTAAATTTTACATACAATATACATCGAAAAAACCCAAATCTACTCGCAAAAATAGTCGAGAATGTAGTTGAATATTGCATAATTGGTTAAGCCTAAATTGGGACTTTTAATATATTTCACTAATTAATACGGTTACAAGCAATCTAATTTCAGTACTAAAGGATTTTTGGTTGCGACTGATCAAAATATATGTTATGTTTGTATACCTCCAGAACCGATAAATGAATAGTTAGCTAATACATAACTGATTTGCATAATTTGCATATTTGCTTAATTGATAAGTTTAAATTAGGATTTTTTTAAAATTAGTTCACTAATTATTAGGGTTATTGAAAGATATTTGGGTGTGAGGAAACTGAATAAATTGTTTACAAACCTGCAAAACCGATAAATGAATAGTTAGCTAATACGTAACTAATTTGCATAGTATTAGCTTAATTGCTAAAGTGTGTTCGAGCTTCGCTCAATACATGTAGTCCTACTACGACTGGTATAACGAATTCTTGTGTTACCAACTAAAAACTTCCGTTCAGAAAACACAAAGAAGGGTTTGACCTTTCGAGAACTGCAACCGTGAAATGTTTTATGCATGCAATATTTTACTGATATATGGCAGTTGATAAAAACTCGCTAAGCTTTAATAGGTCATGATGGAAATAACAAGTTGTGCTCGTTTTAGACAAATGTTCCAAATTTAGTAAAAAATCAATTTAGTGAGATGAAAGTTTGTTCCCTCGCGGTGTCCGTATATTTGGCTATCCGCCAAATTATATACGTACTTGTTTCCACTATGTATGTTTGATATCTGTTGAATTGCTATTTGAGAATATGGCTTCAAGGAAACCAACACGTTGAAATAAGCTAATTTTATGTGAATCTATATTTTAGAGTTTTAATTGTGGTGTATCTCATGGATCTATAGATCTGATTTTATCGTGTAACAAACATTTCGTTTAAATTTATTCTAATTATTTCTATTTGTTTGTGTTACTTGACTGCTGTGTGCCTATAATATGTGCCACTGTTGTGGAGAGCAATCGAGTTGCCTCTGATGGCGTTTTTGAAGAAAGCGAAGACGGAAAAAAATTTGCAACGCGTTTTGTAAGTAACTGTTGTCACGAGTTTGTTCGCGGACAACTAAGTACGACTAGTAATTTTACCCAATCCCATAAAGACACTTATGAGAAAGTGTGGTTTGAGTTTGAGTCTCCTATTCCCTAATTGAATGCAACAGTGTAATGTGTTATGTCATGGAACTCAATGAGACTGGTATTACATTATTACATTTCAACGTTAATTTGCCAAAGTTTTCACGATGTTGACGCGTTTACTATACAGACAGCGCCTTCCTGTTCAAGAAATGAGGGTTCGATTTATCGGATTATTTTGTGAATTTTGAGTTGTAATTTGCTGAATATGAACAAAAAATCATACAGGTTAGGAAGAATGAACCAGGGTATTTTGAGTAAAAAAAGGCACGTTTAAAGTATTACTTACTATCGCAAAAAAGACTGATTATTGTTTCTTCAATTGCTAAAGTTGGCGAAAATGTTCTACTGGGAGAGTTAGTTGAAGTCAAGTAACAGTGGAAGCCGAAACTATTTCAGTGTTCGTAAACCGTTGGTGCGAAAACGATCTCATTCATTGTCGCCTGGAACATTACGTAACGCGATGAGTGATACAATTTGTTCGATTCAGTCACGGGACAACGCCAGTAATATGTAAGTATGGTGTTTGCATTGTTTCAGTAACAACCGTAATACTTAGGGTAGTGCTATTCTTTTGATGAGGTGTGACGCCGTCTGTCACCGTGCGTCACAGTGCGATATCGTACACAATTTACTCACATTCGATACCGTATGGTGACGAACGGTAACGCACGGCGCAGGACGGTGACGGACGGCGCCGCCCCAATTAATAATTGGGCGTCTAAATTCCACGCTCTTGTTTAGAAATGCATGAACGGCTTCGGTGGAAAGTAACCGGAATCTGATTGGAAGATATAAAAACAATTTAATTATAGCGTTTGAAGCTGTACATTTAGCAATTTGGATAGACACGGGTTCAGGGTATGACACATATTTATGCGCAAGTAAAGCTTCTACGCAAGAGTTAACCAATTGCTGTGACCGTCTATATACTTGTCGTGCGGCAGTGTCACAAATTTTTTTGTTTTACTAATATACGATGCCGGACCGCGCCGGAGAACGTGTAAATTATATTAAAAGTACGCTGCGACTGTTAATTGTTTTTGATGTTGTGTTGATTGTTAAATTTTTGAAAAATTTCTTGAAAATAGAAACGTACGTAAATATTGGTGCACTTATGCAGGTTATAGTGCCACATATACTAGGAGTTATGTTATTGCTATATAATGCGTGTATATGCTGTCTGTCTGTGTGTATGGTAATGTTGTTAGTTGTAATCATGTAATATGTCAGGGTGCAACCGGAATTTCGATTCCGATTAGAATTCCGATTCAAAACGAGTTCCGATTGAGCAGTCAATCGGAATCTGAATTTTTACATTGTATAAAAATTCTATTGTATTGATCTATTCAATTGCTTTCGTTGAGTTAACTTATCAATAATTGATTGTCGTTTAGCTTTACATAACCAAAATCGTCGCTAATTTGTTCATCTGACCATTTTAAAAATGGTTGCAAGCCAACAATCATCGTAAATAAACATTATATAAATTTGTTAATACTAATAATCCGTACAGTCACAAAGTTTTTAGTTTCGATTCCGATTACAGTTCCGATAAATTTGCTCTTCCGATTCCGATTCCCCGGTATAATACAGTTCCGCTTTGCATCCTGTTATATGTACAACAGTAAATCTATCAAAGTATATTATGCCTAAATAACATCATTTATTTATTGTTATGGAGATTAGTGGGTTTTGTGACTGTATGTTTTTCGTTTTAACACATTATTATTTAAAATGAACTATAATTATATGTATGTAGTGGATATGGCAGAACCTATTACCAGTTAGCGGTATGGTGTTAAAGTGTTAAGAAGAATGTAAATTAGCGAATCTACGCATAAGAAATATTGCATCGTAGAGCGTTGTTAGGTTGACGTCATACTTGTCGCACCTTGACGTACGTCACTGTCTGTTTTCATATGGTGATGTATGTGAGTAATTTGCGTACGATACGGCACCGTGACGGACGGCGCCGGACGTCATCAAAAGTATCGCGCCCCATCCTAAATGTTCATTAAATTTAACTGGTTTGAATGTGTAACCACCAAACAGATCCAGCTCAACAGGTAGTGAGAAAGGTGTGGTTCACAGTTGAAAGGCAAGATTGAAGATTTTTTGAGCCAATGCTGCATCATGAGCGTCGCCATGATTTTAGCCTGGACGATCATGAAAACTAGATCAGTATATTAGGGTTTTGTGTTTAAATCAGTTTGTCTTTAGAGGGGCATGGAGTTTCTTAGACTCCTAAAAAGTTACGGTCATCCCGAAAAAATTTTCTACCCACTTGTAATCCATTACAACTCGCCGCACGCCACACCTGAAATGGTTTTGGAAGTATGTACCACTGGGTTGCATACTGAGCTTGCGTTGCGGAACAAGTCGAAGTTTTCCGCCCTTCGATCTGGGGGCAACTTTACTTGGTCCCATCGCACACACTGACCCGTTAACTAGTAAAAATCACCAGAGGGGTAAAAACTTTAGTTTATAACCTTCAGGGTAAACTTTGCTTGATGTCGTACGCGGAGGCATTTTACATGATCCGAGCTTTGAGCCTAAAAAATTTTGTAGGCAATGAACCTTGGCGTAGTTTATATTTGAATGTTATATTAAATATTTTTGTCTTTTCCTAAATTTTTTACTGACGGTCAACATGCATACAGTTTTTAGTACGTGTAAGCCAAGCAGTTAGGTTTTAGGTACAAGTCCGAAAGTAACAATGAGCAGAACCGAAATCGGACGCGTAGCTAGATTAGAATTCAAGGGGTTAAGCTAATTTTAGAGAGGACAAACTTTAATTGACTGATTCTGTATATATCAGCAAAATAAGGCTATCATCTTAACAGATGTGTTTGGTATGTCGAGCGTAAGAGGATTGTGGGTGCACCGATAGACTTTGCTATCGAGAAGGAAGTGTCATTGAACTTTTTGGTGAGGTGGTTTAAGGAGAGTTTTTGTGGAGTATAGTAAAATATTGAGGGGTTAACAATACATTTTTGAACGATTAATGGGTCAACCAGGATTTGTAAGTTGTGAGAAAGGCTTCGTATGTTCGAAGGTATCTGCAAACGAAGTTTGATGACATATAAATGCATTATAAACCGAATAGGAACTGCATATGTCGTAGGCCAATCTGCTATTCAGGCCAATTACTAATTGGCACACACCAATCTGCTATTTAATGTTATAGCAGTACTGCTTGGGCTGCACTGATGTTGAACTTATGGACCAATCAGATTTGATTATTTGGACAGACGCCAGCGTTGGTAATACATCACTGTTGTTTTGCGAAATCTCACAATCGCAAACTGACCTAGGCCAAGCTGTTATTTGCTTCGAATAGCAGATTCGCCTAGGCCAATTGTTAATTGGCCTGAATAGCAGATTGGCCTACGACATATACGTCCAGATTTGTTTGAATTTGTTAATAGCATATGTTTGTTTAATTGATTTATATATACATCGTTTTCTGGTTAATATTAATGTCAATAATTTTATTTATGTGCTTATATTAAGAAAAAATGCCGGTAAGTTTACGCAAACACTTGTTATCTTCAATTCCAACCCCCACAAATGCTGTTGGTAAAAGGAAACAAGGAAACACATTGGCCAATGTCAGTCATGAAAATCCGACTTTTCAATCTGGTAACTTTGGAGGATGCCCTTGCTCCACTGCGGGGTCTTATGAGGTTAGTCATTATTCGGAACGGGTAGCATCTGTTCGTGGCGTTGTTAGGAATGGTTGTGTAATCGATAGTACAAGTACAAGAACAACAGCATCAACAACAATAATAATAACAACTACAACAACAACAACAACAACAACTGTTTGCAACGCTAAGCAAAGAAATACGAGTTTAATCAGGTATGTGCCGTGTTTGTTGTAGACCTAACTTCTAGTAGAAGTTATTTGTGGAAATTGGAATAATGTACTGTTTTGCACGATGCGACCGGATATACGGTTCCAGCTCGGAGAATAATCGACATTCGGCTCCGGTGGATTCTTTATTGCCGGATTATTTTTTTCTAAAGTGTTTACCAAAGTGCGACCGGATATACGGTTCCAGCTCGGAGAATAATCGACATTCGGCTCCACTGGATTCTTTATTGCCGGATTATTTATTTCTAAAGTGTTTACCAAAGTGCGACCGGATATACGGTTCCAGCTCGGAGAATAATCGACATTCGGCTCCGGTGGATTCTTTACTGCTGGATTATTTATTGCTGAAGTGTTTACCAAAACACACAATATGAAAGTATTATTTAGGAGCAAAATATCGTTTTTTTTTCGCAATGGCTTTTGTTCGAAATGACAGAAATAAGTATACGAAGGAGCACAGTTGATATAAAAACATTTGTATGACCAAAAATTGGGGTCTTTTCGATTATCCTTCCCCAGCTTGAGTTTGCCGAAAGAAGCTTCTTGCAGAGCTAAGTTGAATGGTGTTAAATTTTTTGCAAACAGACGTCAGGCTAACGAGTTATTGTCAAATAACTGATTTAGCGCGCTGTCAACGATTTGGGACAGCGCCAAATCAGTTATTTGAACATCACCCGTTAGTCAATCGTCTAATTGCGCGAAATTTAACGTCGTTCAACTCAGCGCTGCAAATTGCGTTGAATGTTGTACAATTTGTTTTACTTTTTGACAACAATTTTTTTGGCTCTCGAGGGCGAATCTTGGGACCTTAAAAAATTGAATTTTTCAAAAATTCAAATTTGGGTGTGGAATAATCAGGGGTGGTCATGTAAAGCTCAAAACCATTTTTCGGCAAACGCCGGCTGGGGGAGAATAACCGAAAATACCCCAAAATTGTAACAAGTTGTAACAAATAACACTAAATTAGTGTAGTTCAGTTTAAGTTTTTTTGCCGAAATATACACTTAAATATCCGGCTCGGCAACTGTCGCAGTCGGTGATTAAAGTATTTGGCGCCGGTATTTTTTTGCTATTCGGTCGCACCCTGATACTTAGGTAAGACAAGTTGGTCTACGCTAAGCTGTCTGTTTGGTGTCTGAAAACTAGCGAACGAATTGTGGATGCTGTGATTTTGATATTATAATTTCGAAAACTTTGATAAAATTTTCGGCCAACGGGAACGAAGGTTTCCGTTTCGGCGGCATCTTCTGTCCTCGCCTTTGACGTAGTTCCGCTCGTAGTGATACGTATTATACAATGGCGTACTGATAAATTTGAAATGGGGGGCGCGTGCCTTGGGTTTTTACGTAAAAGTGAACTTAGAAGCAGAAGCTTTAGCAGTGACGTTTTTAAATTTTTTGGCGTGATATATGAGATTGGTCATGCTTTGCTAGTCGGCTCCGAGACCAGTTTCGGAGTTCTCTTTTAGGCCTCCCAAATTTTTGGCCATTGAGCGAAAAGTTACACATTATTACCTTTAATTCTAGTACAGAACTTGAGTTTAGGGTGTTTGTGGGCATATTTTTGTCTTGGGAGTTAAAACATTTATGAGCTTTGAAGAATTCGCGAGCGAAACGAGCGAGTAGCTATACATTGTTTCAGTATAAATCCGTCTGTAACAGTCTCAAAACATTTGTTTATTCATTAACTGCTTGGTCTAAATCGCCAAACCGGTACCCCCGGGTGAAGCAATTGTTTAATTGTGACGCTTTGCACAGTTACTATTATGTTTAGCTTTGAGCTGATTAGGTTGTATTTGACGATGAAATTTTCCATTGAACAGCGCCACAAGAAAAAGTTTTCAAAAATTGAATAAACAACCTCGCGAGCGAAGCGAACGAAAAGCTACGCGTAATTTTTGTAATGTAAATTTTGACACACGAACTGATTCCGATTGGGGTGGTCGCATCCCCCTCTCGGTACGCCCCTGGTATTATATACAATGGTCATTTGAATATGCGTGGTGAAATTTCATAATCGTTGCCTAGCTTACAATAATATACTTGGATACTATAAGGAATGTTTAGGTATATATACAATGTATGTTTGCTTGAATCCTTGTTAGTAATATGTATGTAATGTAATTTAAAATACTTTGTCGATATTAATATAGTTTTTTGCTTTGTTATGGTTTATATTTTGCAATTATTCAACCGTAGAGATAAAACCGAGTTAGTTGCGTACGGCTTGTAAAGGTTTCTGTATTTTATTGCTTCAAGCAGTAAGTAGCTGGTTAAAGTGTAGATTTTAAAATATTGGCTTTGTAGGATGCGACTGCCACGGCTGGATCCTGTAGAGACAACCCCTGTCAAAAAAATTTTTGGTGAACGGATGGCGAAAGTTTCTTTTTACTAACTGTTACTGTTGTGCTGTTAGAATTGCGTTTGGATCGTGAATATTAAAAATGAACAGCTCAAAAATAGAGAAAGTTTAAAAATACTCGTTTTCTTACAAATTTTGATGTCAAAAACTTTGTTTCACTGCAGTTCGTCGGCCGACAAATTGTAATCCGAACTTTCATGGACTCGACAATTCGACGCTCATCATTAGGTTTACGCTTAAGATTATCCTTACATCAGGGTGCAACCGGAATTACAATTTACCGGAACCGGAAAGTGAAAAATACATTTCACCAAAAATTTCATTTTAATCGTATTTTTTTGCTCTATTATTTGTGAAACAACCTTAGTCGAACATAGGTATTTATTTTATTTCTTGTATTTTAGATTTTCGCGTCGACTGAAGTGAAATCCACCATCAATGGCTTATATTCGGAGTACAAGTGGCTTTCAAAAGAGATTCTTAAAAATTTGCTAGCAAAGTTAAGAAAACTGCCAAATTATAACACCGGAATATGCCGGAACCGGAATTCCGGTTGCACCCTGCCTTACATTTATTCATAGACTTTAGAACATGTTCGGCGACAACTTGTCGGGCGTCGAATTCTCGTAGGGTCCAAAAACTAGTTTCTATTACGTTTTAGAATTAACAGGCGGAGGTACGGAATATGGACCTCATAGCTAGGAATTTAATAAAAAAAAGTTCATGTTATAGATTTCGACACGCTGAGTTCAACGGTACCATTTTTAGCGCTGCAGGGTCCGCTGTTCTATAGTTATGGCCCTTTAAATTTTAACTTTTTATTGTATAAACATGTACAAACAACAACCAAATTTGTATAAAGAGTAAAACCTGGTTAAGCTTATATTTTACGAACATGTGAATAATAGATACTTCCTGTTCGAATCTGTGCGTATTTTCACTATAATATTGAGGGCCATAGCTTCTTACCCGTTGGTCATGCAGCCATAAAAATGGTACCGTTGAATGCAGCCCGTCGAGATCTATATAATGGACCACTTTTTATGAACATCCTAGGTGGATCGAGATTCAATACCTCCGCCGAATTAACGTAGGTGAAAAGATTTTTCGCTCACTATCGTTGCTCGCAGATGCCATGCTTAAATCCTGGCTACGCCACTGCCCACCTCCAGTGATTTTAAACTTTTAAATGTTGTGCCAGGAAGTAAACATCAGGGTTCCATCGGAATTCCGATTCTGGCTAAAATTCCGGCAAAACGTGTATTCCGTCAGCTATGTTAACAATTTTTACTGAAACTGTGAACAGTAACGCAAACAGGCAAACTGCAACAAAAGTTAAAAGTCATACACCTTTAACTTTTTAAAGAATTACTAAAACTTGATTCCGATTCCGATTCCGGTTCCGACAGAAAAATGTTATTCCGATTCCGCTTCCGACAAAATCTAGTTCCGGTTGGAACCCTGGAAACATTATATAAAAGATTAAAAGGTTTTGACATAAACATATGGACGTTTTTTTTTCGTTTAGTTTTTTATTTGTTTTTTGTTTAGTTTTTATTTGTTTATGTATAGGTTTTTGTTTTTGTATACGTACTGTTAAAGTGTAAAGTACTGTAGGTGCGTTAGATTTTGTGATACATACAGTGTATACAGTTTAAAATATATTGTATTAATTTAAAATATATACGTTATATTACTACAAAGTGTAACGCAACGCCGATGTCAGTGTTTTGGTTGTAAGCAAGTAGTGTTTTATCGCTTAGTTTTGTCGGATTTGTAGTGCTTTTTTCAGTCTAAAGTATAGTTAGCGCGTATGCTACACAGATTTTAAAGAACGCTATATTTACTCAGTGATTTGTGGTCCGGATATTCGGGATAGGAATGTGCGGTCTCGGTCTCGACAAGTTTCGGTATATAGCTGGTCTCGGTCTCGTTTTTTGGGTCTGGTAGGTTTCAAAAGTGTTTTCGGTTGTCCGCCCCTCAACCGACATTTGCCCAAAAATAGTTGGATTTTAAATTTTTTTTGCATATTTGGGCTTAAACTTCAAATTTTATGTACCTTTTGCCTAAGAATGTACCTGGGACTACGAGGGCCGGCGCAGCCACCTAAATTCCCCCATTTGGGGGGCGGCCCAGCCCCTAAAGGGTCCACCAACCGAACCGGATGAAACAAAACCTTTCCGAAGTTTTAAAACGCGTGTGGCTTATCGCTTGCTTCGCTCGCTAGTTTGGGACCCCCACCCTGTAGTTTGGGGGGACCCCCACCTCTGTCTGCTTTAGCCATTATTTGCCATATCGCGTGACGCTACATTTTGCCTATGGTAATGTAATAAACTTACTGTTCTTCGTTCGGATTCTGCCTAAATTGTGCAGCGGTACATTGTTTTCCTAGCACCGTATTGCTGCGACCCCGGCGCCCTCTGGCCGTGGACTCGGGTCATATCTGTTTCGGCAATTTATTCAGCAAATGATATTTGTTTCCTGTCAATACGGTAAACATAAAAATAAGGCTGTACAAAAATTTGTGTGTACCTTTCGTTTGAAAATAAATTGTTTTCAATTATATTCATAAGTTTTACTTGCTCTCACACTCAATAGTCAATACCAGCCAACTGAATTGCAAACAAAACCAGATGTTATTAAGACTACACATGCAGATGAAATTTTTTATTGGTGGGTTTTTACGTGTGTTTCAGTTGTGTGATTCTTTTGTGATGAATAAAGTAAAAAATATAATTTTACGATGGGTTTTTAGTTTATGGGTTTCGGTTTCGGTTTTTGGCCGATACCTCAAATTCTTGCCGGATGTAGCCAGATGTCTTGTTCTGGTTGTAAGATCAGGTAATTATGAGATTTTATATATATACTGCTGTGTCCGGAGTTTTTGACGTTACATTTGCGTTATTTTTATGAAAACGCAAATGCCAATTGCTAGTTTTTGTTGGCTTTACAGATGTAGTAGTATCTAGCTTCCATAGGTAAGTTATATGTGAGGTGCTGATGGTATTTATTTGAATGTAGAGCAAAACGTGTAAGTTGAACTGTTACGCGTACGTAATTAGCGTATTGTTTCTTTCCCACATAGATAGTGTACTACAGCTTTGACGTTTTTAATAGGATATATGTGACCGGATATCAATAGCCGGATGTAAATTTTTTGCTGGTACCGGAAATCGCGGGTCGCGATTTGGTTCCTATTTAGTTAGCTATCTATGTACAGTATTGAAAAATTTCACTGTCTTGGAAGTATATATACGTTACGATCTGCGCGAAACTATTAGCGTATAAGTTTTCATGCTTTTATGAATGGATAAATTATATTACGTGTATAGTAGAGGTTGTAGAGTTTCGAGAATTTCACGTTCTGGTCCTATATATGTATACGTTAGTTTCACAGTGTGAAAATGTGTTAGTTGGTGTCTGGCAGTTCAAAACAATGTTATGCATATATTATAGACATATTTGCACTCGTACGTTGTTATGTCTTGATTTAATTGTGTTGGCTTCGTTGACTCATTCAGCTATCGGCACCATTTGTATTGTCCATGGCAGCGTTTTTAGTAATCGAATAAAGCTTAACCTGGCAGTATTAAGTTCGATAGCGATTGCCCTTACTCTGCCGTGGGGTATGACGTATTGGTGGAACTTTAGATAACTTAGAAACTGAACTTGTTTATTCGGATTGGAGTTGCCCCGGGGCCGTTGACTAACAGTAGGAAAATAAATAATCTGTACATTGCGTAGTGCGTACAGCTAACCGTGCGAAAATAAAAAAATACCGTGTGAATTCTTGTGATTTTCATATTTTTGAAACGAGAACTGTGCGGTGATAGTTTTGATTTTTATGCGAGTAAATTAACAGTCTTATATTACAACTGGCTCTGGTTCGGCCCCGGCAAATAACATTCTGCCACCGACACCTCACCTTAGGCCCCAGTACCTGGGTCGAGGTCTTGCTCCGGGGCAGGGCATCTCTTAATACGGATAGCTCTGTAGCCGAAATGTTTTGAAACGATTCTAGTTGAAAATTTTGTTACAGTTGCCGAGCTGTGATTTACATGTTGAACGAAACTGCATGTACAAGTTGCAAGCTGCAAATCTTCGTGCTTACACGGCTGTGCTTCTGTTATAAACTGTACGACGTGTTCATTGATAGCGGCTTATGTTGTTATAGTACCAGTACGTATATTTTTTCAATTAGATTTATGCTACGAATACGTATGTACACATATGATTATAACTTGAATTATGGATTATGCAATCGAACCGCGGGACCCGGAAACATATTTAGCTCAAGTATATTCGACGCTGAAATCGGCAACCAATTCAGCTTCGGAAATTTCGTCGCCGCCAGGACACGTTGTGGGGACGGGCGTGCCGTTATTACGACCGGCAAATGGTAGCGACGATGTTATGGGTCGATGTCAAGTGTCAAAACCGCGTGTATCGCCGCTCCTTGTCTCGTTGCCACAGTCGCCGCAGTTGATTTCCAGCCAGGCAAAGCTGTATTACTTGGAAAATGACGTCGCCGCCGGAGCATCGTCCGCTTGCGACGAGCATCGTCAGCAGTTCATCACGACGACGGTGTCAGATGGTGGCGGCAACTGCCGGGGCCAAACCTCAAACAACACGGCGTCGGCGGCCGATCAAGCGAGTTTGTCGCCGCCACCGTTGCTGTTGAGTCGCCCGAAGCGCAACTCGATCATTTATAAGTCGTATCGGCGTATACGACGTAGCCTGTTGCTCAGTGACGACGGTTTCGGCGGCGACAACGGTCGAAATCGCGTTGACGCGACGCATCGTCGCCAGCGTCGCCGCAGTAGCGGCGTTGCGCGAAAACAGTCAGCGGCTGCGTCGACCGCAACTACGTCAGGCGACGCTTCGATGGCTGTATCGAAACGATTGGCAGCGTCAAGCGAGTCGAAGCGTCGTCGAAGTGCTGGCGGTCGACTGTTTGCGCGTCATCGACAGACGAAACTGCCACCGCCACCATTGTCGTCGTCTCCGCAACGGCAACAGCAGCAGCATCGCCACCGTAAACGTAGCGTTGCTGCTGCTGCTGTTCCGACTGCGATAGCGACGACATGCGACAGTCGAAATCACGCGAGCAGCTCACGTCGTACTCGGCATATATCGAGTACGGCGCGTAGTCGAAGCGTTGACGGTAGCGCGTTACCGACTCCGGGTCGTCGCGAGGCAGACGACGCCGTTGACCCTGCAACGGTAACTGTAGGCGTCGGGCCAGAGTCGAATTCGAGCTATATGAATGGCAACGGGATGGGGTAATAAAATTCTTTTGTGTACATATGTATATATGTGTATATATTTGTGTTTATTTCACGTATATTTGCGTTGTTGTTGTTGTTGTTGTTGTTGTTGTTGTGTATTTTTGCAAGAGTGCCTTTTACGTACTTTGCTTGTAATTTAACTGCTTGTTATGTTTTTATGTTTTAGTCAACAAGTGCTTTCGGGTAGTGGAACTTGTTTCCAAAATGCAGATGCCGGCGGTGACGATGACAACCATTATAAGCTGCCGGATATCAACAGCAATTTTGATAGTCGGTAAGTTTGGTTCATAAATTAAGTACGTATGTTTTGGCGGTTGTGTTGTGTACTGTGTAGGTAATAAAATGCTTCAGTAGGACTGATTGTCTCTTTCTTATCAATGGGTACAGAATTCAGTGGTTTTTTGTATGGAAGCATGATTTTTTATGAAAAAATCTGGTGTTTGGTTTCAAAATTAAGTGGGTTGTTTTTGCAGGATGATTTGTTTTGTCTTTGGTAGGAAAGAAACAGTTTTATGCTCGAAAGCCAAAGCTTCAGTGGTTCGCACACTCTTTGGGGGACGCTATTGATGTACTATTCCGCACAGTAACGGCAGATGACGGACGGCGACGAATCGCGCCGGATGACAATAAAAATATGAAAAAGTATAGCGATGCCCTTTGTTGTGGTATTTTTAAGCTTCGGTGTTAATTTTTTTTAATTTTTCAGATTTACTTTAGATTCGAAAAGCGAATGCAGTAAAACGTCGCAAAGTGTGTTAGAAAATTATTCACGGTACGTCGTCTATTACGCTCGAATTGTTGTTTAGTCAAAATTAAATTTCGGTTGCATTTTAGAAATTATGTCCAAATTTAATGGTAATGCTGTGTGTAAACTGACAGTACTTGAAGCGAAAATGCTATGGTGAACCAAATGCAATGTAGTTTTCAGTGGCACTTAATGTAATTACAGGGAAGGTAATTGTAATTAGTTTGTTTAGGTATATGTTACGAAAACATTTGAGCTGTTCTGTACGAGAGTTCTGTACGAGACTAAGTTGTGTTGTATATTTTTACTTTCTTCAATAAGATTTAGTCTGCTGTAATTAACTAGTTGTTGTTCGTTTCAGATCTTCAAGCCCTAAGGTATCGCGGCATGGACATACACGAAACTGGTCGAACCAATCCGCCGTTGGAACGACTTCCGGTGGTGTGGATAATGCACAGGGAACGCAACAATCAGTTCCGGTTCCGTCTACAACCGCAGGTGCTGGGAAAAGCCAGTTTCATACGGTCGCATCTTCAATGTGGAGTGCTAGTATCAAGGTAGGATAGTTTGGTTTGTCAAATAATTGGTAATGGCTTAGGGGCTAAAGTGTGCAACTTGCTTGAATAAGGTATCGCAGGGAGCATTGAAAATCGGTGAGACGTTGTTTCTTGGAGGTCGCCATTTGCTTGTCGTGTCCACTGATATATTGCATACACGCCGTTCTTGGAAATTTGTCCACAATGTGTGAATGAGCTTAATATTTGTTGTATAGTTATTGATTTAAATTTCAGTTTATCAATCCGACCTACAAAACGCGCTGCGAAGAATTTCGACGCCTTTTCAAGTTGCCTGAAGAAAAATTTGTGATCGGTAACGAATGATCTTTAGCTTCTTATTGTGCAAAATAGAACTCTAAGAATTGCAGTAATGCGTCATGGCTAAAACTAAATTGTTAAGAACGGATTTGGGATTGTTCGGATATTTGAAAATAGCGTTTGGCTTTTGTTATGCTGCCGATGCAGGCTCGTTGAAAAGCGTGATTGCAGTTGCGTTTTGAAACAAATTGCAAGTGCGTTTACTCGAGATTGAATTACTCAGTCAATATGAAACAATTGCGTTTATGATTACGATTTAAATCGCAATAATTTGCGTGTAGTTTAAGTTGCGTTTATAATGCGATTGCATTTAATTCTGCCCTTAACTTCAAGTATGTACATACGTATGTATAGAAGGGAAGCACGTAGCATTTTTGTTGTACTCGTGATTGGTGTGTACTGGTTGTGTTATTTTAGTTGTAATCTTTTAGATTACTCGTGTGCACTTCAAAAAGACATATTGGTACATGGACGGATGTATTTATCTTTGCACTATGCGTGTTTTTATTCAAACATTCTCAAATGGGAAACTAATGTAAGTGGTGTTTATTGTTTTGCGATAAGCGTTTAAAGTACAACTTCAAGTCTAGGCCCATATTCTTCAATGTGTATACCATCTAATGATGGTTAGTGATAGATTCTCAAATTGAAGAACTCCTGTAATTGTGGATTTCAAAATTGGTTCAGCAGGCGAATGAACCAAAACGAAAAATGCGCCAAATTTTCAACCTTGCCATTCACTGCTTTGAAAGTTACATTTATGTATCATCAACTGATGATAGATGCTGCACACATTTGAGAACAATGGCCGACATCTGGCTCCGGTTGCAAAATCAGATATACACCTACCGGACAGTGGATGCTTACGGCAAACACAATATTTACAGGTTGCACCTAAGGTATTCTCAAAATGTGTGTACCTTCTATTATCAATTGAGTTATATGTGCCAATTTTGAGATCCGCAATTGCAGGAGTTCGTCAGTTTGAAAACCTATTGATAACTATATGCTGCATTTTAGAATACGGACCCTAAGGCTGTTAGCTTGTTGGCACACTTTTCTCAATAGCATTCTTACATTTGCACATTACCATCCGGTTGTCGATAGGATTTTTAAACAATTGCTTGCATCAGTTACATAGAAGCGTGTCAAACTGTTATAAATTGATGGGCATATTGATTTAAATCTAGCTTGAAAATTTTTTAATGGCTTTTCCAAGTTTTGGTAGTCGCAAGACCTATCGCAAACTACATAATATAGGATATTTTTGGTGTGCATACAGGGCTGTATGAAATACTGATGCTTTGAATCTGCAAGTATACCAATATTTACTGCGGCATAGCAAGAAAACGTACGTTGTTCGCTAAGTTAATGGTGGGACTGTTTAGAGCACAGACCTTGTGATCACGTGATTACTTCAGTAGTTGTGTGAAAATTTTTGTATAATTATGCTAAAGTTTGCCGGCCTTTATTAGTTTTTCTCAGCGGAGTGTATAACTTTATATATATAAATTACTTAAACAGTGTAACCTTTGAAATTGTTAAGCGTGTGTCAAATTTGCTGCAGTTGTAATACTAGTTAACTTAATTGGGTTACAGGTTGCAATAGATATGAAAAATATTGCTTCAATTACCAAAGAAAAAATTGCTAAAGTCATTCCAAATGCGATTCAGGTTAGAGCTTTGTTTAAGTAATATTGTTCTTATTGACATAACGAACCTAATTGTTGAGTAAGAAGACTGTGTTTCCACGAAGTTGAATTGTGGTATGAACACACTAAGAGAATGTTTCAAAAAGTATATTATCAATAATTTTTTTATCAAATTGGTACCTTTATTTTTGTTTTAGATTTGTACAAAATCAGGTGAAAAGCACTTTTTCACTTCGTTCGCTCACCGGGAACGCGCGTACTTGATGTTGTTCAAAATGTGGCAGTATTGTCTGTTGGATGAAGTATGTCAATTTGGATTCTATGTCGGGCTCGTGTAGGTGGAATGACCCATTTCAGAAGTTTTACCGAAGGTTTAGGACCACTATCAGAATGTAACCTCGGACCTCTTGCATTTGAGGCAGATACGCTGCCACAGTGTGCGACCAGATATTCGATTCCGGGTTCGGCAAAAATCGGCATTCGGCACAGGCTCCTTTCCTGGTAGTATAAGTTTTCGGGTATTTATCGCTGTGCTATGTACTAAATATTAGTAAGCATGATTAAGGTTTACTTGTTACTGCTTGATATATTCACTTAATATCCTACTTCGCTCAGATATTTTATCATCCGTATCCGGTTTTTTTGGTACTTGGTCGCAGCCTGCTACTATAAACCAACCACGCGGTCGTTGCAACAACTTTTAATTCCGATAATACGTTCACGTACTTATGGCATTGTTTGCTTTACATAAACTACCAACTATCCAGCACAAATATACCGACATTTTAATAAATGAAAACTTGGAATAATGTCAATTTTTTCAGAACCCGTAAGCGCTTTGAGAAATAATATTATGGAGGTAGTTTTAATACTTAATTTGACCGTGTATCTTGAACCGTATACCATGATATATGGTATTACTATACTGATACGAAATCTATAATAACGTTCAGAGAACGTTGAGAGCAACTATTGCCAGTTATATTGTCCTGTTACAAATTTTTTCCAGCCGCTAAGTCCAGCAGATCTCTGGGCGTGGATCCAAGATGGATACGCGGATGTCGATGGTGATGCAAACAATAATGCGACAACCGACGACGGGTTTGACGATGCCGACGTTACTAGTCCACCGGTTAGTGCCCATCGTTTCAGGAGGTGGGTGGGCGTTTTGAAATTAGGTGAGGAGTGGTTTTTTAGGAGTTAGTTATGTGTAATTATTGTCGAGGGCGGAGGTTCCTTGACGCGAAGTGATGAAGCATTGCTTTTTTGAGGGTTTTTGTTAAGAGCCAGATGATGTGTATTTTTAGTAAAAGGTATTTATTGCTAAATGCAGGAGGTGTAGTTTGTTTTTATGGAAGTGCGGTGTTTGGAAAGGTATAATTTTGGGGGGGGGGAAGTATGGGTCATATGCAGTCTTTGGGATGTTTGTGTTTATTTTTTCGATGTGGCGGTCATTTTTTTGAAAAATGGGTGTCATCAAATGTAATATTTTATTGTATTTTTATAGAGCTTACTAGATGACCAAATTGACGTTAAAAATGGCGACGGTGTTTCCATTCCAGCATCTTCAAGCGTTCCACGGTTCGCTTTAGAGCCACCAACCGCTAGATCTGTTAAGTCAGAGCAAAAAGTGACTGTTGGAGTGGACGACATGGCTAGTGTGTCAGATTCAGGGGTGCCTTGTTCACAGACGGGTCATAAAGCGGGAGCGGTCGCGCATGGAACGAAAATTGAGTCGAAACGTAGTCCAGCAAGATCTAATGGATTAACTATTGTTGGACGGCGTACGAGCAACAGTCAGCGAGAGGCTGAAGGTGTTAGGGTAAGCACGAAGGTTTAGTGTGTGTTTGGAAATTAAAATTGTCAATGACGTGCCTGTTTTTTGGGAGAGGGGCGCAATACATAATCAGAATATACTTACTTGACTTAGTAGGTATTTTTGCAGAAACCACCATTTTTGCTGATGTTTGGAAAATTTGCGACAAAATTAAGCCTGCTCATTTAATATCCGAATGACATTATTTTCTCCGGTAAAAATTTTGTTTCATATTCGGTTCCGGTATTTATTTAACGTCCATGTATACCGTATCAACTACCGAGGTTTGTTTCCTCTGCATAGTTCGGTATCAATTTATTTTCTTTTGCAGAACTCGCCCAGTCAGCGTTGCTCAGAGCGAGCTGATATTCCTGATTTGCCAATTGATCTGTCCAAAGCTGTGTCAAGCAGTCCAAATTCCGACGATTTAAGTGAATCGTCCGATAATGATGCTTGTAAGTCGGAGTGGTTTATATAGTTTCGTCCAGGTCCGGTCTGTGTCGGGAAATTCCGAGTGTGTTACCCGAAAATTTTTGGCTCGAGGTTTTTGTCTTGAAAATTTCCTGGTACGCGTTTTCATAGCAAAAATTCTGGATTCATATCAGCGTTTTTCTTTTAAAAAGTCCATGTCCGCGTATTTATTTTAAGTGTTGTAATTCTTGTGGTTTCTCTCTGCGACGAAAGCCTTGAGTTTGGAAAAGGACTTACGTTCTGTTATAATAATTTCGATGGAGATTTTAGTGTGAACAGCACAGAAATTTTTTCTGGATTGGATGTCTTCCTAAAACGAGATTTCGGATGCTGCGAAATTTTCGAATTGAAACAACAATATTTAGGTTGTTAATACGTAGTATTGTTTGTGTTTTTATTTTTTTATTTTGTTGCTATTGGACAAATTTTTGCAGGCGACGATATTGGAGTGTCGCTGACAAATCACGGCAAAGAATTGCTGAATACAACGTTGCCTATATCGGTTGATCAGTTGTTTCTGCTTCTGTTTACAGATTCACAATTTTATCGCAATATGATGGTTGATAGAAAAGTGTCTGGTATTGAAATCTATATTATACGAGGGCGCGACTTGATATTAGGTTCTGGTTTCGAGAATAATTATATTATTACGGTAGTAATCCTGAAAGTAAAAACTAGATGTAACTAAACTGCAAATAGAACCTGGCAGTTTCACAGAAATATTTCCTAATCGGACTGTATTTCATTGAATTTATAGATAAATGTTTCATAAATTTTCGACCGCAACACATGATAAATACTGTTTTGTTGTTTGTTTCTACCGATCCGAAACCTCGGTATTATAATACCGTTTTAACTTCTAAGTATAACTAGAAAAAATGCTCAGCACTTGAGCAAAAAGGGATATGTTTCATATTCCTATTAAAAGTATGGTAAACTAGATCAACACATTCGCTTGATGTAACCTGGAAAAGTATTAAGAAACAATAGCTGCCAAAATCATGCCAATTATTAATTTTTCTGAAACATCTTGCGGACAGCAAATCTATTTCTAACATTGAAGTTTTTGACAGGATTTGTTAGCAATTTTCAGAAATTCCTTAGGGTCGCAGAGACATGGCTGAGGTATACCGCTCTATGATTTTGCAAGTTAATCGATGTTGCCAGAATACGGTGCGATTTGTGAGCGTCAATAGTCGTGACTATGCAGTGAAACAGATAAATAACTCGGGTGGGAAATGCGCATTTATATAATTTGTTATTAAGGTAAAAAATCGAGTAAACTCAAAAGTCACTTATAAGTGGAGTCTTTTTTAAAGCAACAATTGCAATTCGTTTTGTGACGTCTGTTCAAGAAAGTATCTAACAAAATTGGTCATCAAAACTCTAACAGCCATTATGTCGCCACACAATGCTCTTATGAAATTCAATTAACTATGATAATGCAAAGCCATAGGTAAATTTAATACGTTTTGTAGAGAACTTCAATATACGTTCATGGATTCCAAGCTACATCTGTCTACATTTCAGAAATAATTTCGCTTTACATTCAAGAAAAGCATCTGTTTCTTACAAAAAAATATTACAGAAATAGAAATTTTGCTGTCCGCAATATGTTTCAGAAAAATTAATAATTGGCATGATTTTGGCAGCTATTGTTTCTTAATACTTTTCCAGGTTACATCAAGCGAATGTGTTGATCTAGTTTACCATACTTTTAATAGGAATATGAAACATATCCCTTTTTGCTCAAGTGCTGAGCATTTTTTCTAGTTTCAACCGCTTTACCAAGCTGCTGCATTAATCCATGGGGTGACATCGTCCGTTGCGGTGAAGCTAACCGTTTGTGTGAAAGCAACCCTTGGGCTGAAACCGACCGTTGAGGTGAAACCAGCCGTTAGGGTGAAACTAACCTCTGGGGCAAAATTAACCGCTGGGGTGAAACGAACCGTTGGGGCAAAACCAACCGTTGGGGTGAAACCAACCGTTGGGGTGAAACCAACTGTTGGAGTGAAACCAACCGTTGGGATGAAACCGACCGTTGGGGTGAAACTAACCGTTGGGGTGAAAAGAACCGTTGAGGAAAAACCAACCGTTGGGGTGAAACCAATCGTTGGGTTGAAACCAACCGTGGGGTGAAATCAACCGTTGGGTGAAATCAACCGTTGGGCTGAAACCAACCGTTGGGTTGAAACCAACCGTTAGGGTGAAACCAACCGTTGGGGTGAAACGACCGCTGGGGTGAAACCGACCGTTGGGATGAAACCGACCGTTGGGGTGAAACCAATGGTTAGGGTGAAACCAATCGTTGGGGTGAAACCAATCGTTGGGGTGAAACCAACCGTTGGGGTAAAACCAACCGTTGGAGTGAAACCAACCGTTGAGGTGAATCCAACCGTTGCGGTCAACCGTTGGGTTAAAACCAACCATTTGGCTGAAACCAACCGTTGAGGTGAAACCAACCGTTGGGGTGAAAACGACCGTTGGTGTGAAACCAACCATTCGGGTAAAACCAACCGTTAGGATTAAACCAATCGTTGGGGTGAAACCAATCGTTGGAGTGAAACCAACCGTTGACGTGAAGCCAACCGTTGAGGTGAAACGAACCGTTGACGTGAAACCAACCGTTACGGCGAAACCAACTGTTGGAGTGAAACCAACCGTTGGGGTGAAACCAACCGTTGGGGTGAAACCAACCGTTGTGGTGAAAGCAACCGTTGGGGTGAAACCGACCGTTAGGATGAAACCAATCGTTGGGGTGAAACCAATCGTTGGAGTGAAACCAACCTTTGGGGTGAAGCCAACCGTTGGGGTAAAACCAACCGTTGGTGCGAAACCAACCGTTGAGGTGAATCCAACCCTTGGGGTGAAACCAACCATTGGGTAAAGCTAACCGTTGGGGTGAAACTGACTGTTGGGGTGAGACCAACCGTTGGGGTGAAACCAACCGTTGGGGTGAAACCAACCGTTGGGGTAAAACCAACCGTTGGGGTGGAACCGACTGTTGGGGTGAAACCATCCGTTGGGGTGAAACCATCCGTTGGGGTGAAGCCAACCGTTGGGGTGAAACCAACCGTTCAGCTGAAACCAACCGTTGGGGCAAAACCAACCGTTGGGGTGAAACCAACCGTTGGGGTGAAACCAACCGTTGGGGCAAAACCAACCGTTGGGGCAAAACCAACCGTTGAGGTGAAACCAACCGTTGGAAAGAAACGACTGTTGGGGTGAAACCAACCGTTGGGGTGAAACCAACCGTTGGGGCAATACCAACCGTTGGGTCAAAACCAACCGTTGGGGTGAAACCAACCGTTGGGGTGAAACCAACCGTTGGGGTGAAACCAACCGTTGAGGTGAAACCAACCGTTGGGGAGAAACCGACTGTTGGGGTGAAACCAACCGTTGGGGTGAAACCAACCGTTGGGGCAAAACCAACCGTTGGGGCAAAACCAACCGTTGGGGCAAAACCAACCGTTGGGGTGAAACCAACCGTTGGGGTGAAACCAACCGTTGGGGCAAAACCAACCGTTGGGGCAAAACCAACCGTTGAGGTGAAACCAACCGTTGGGGAGAAACCGACTGTTGGGGTGAAACCAACCGTTGGGGTGAAACCAACCGTTGGGGCAAAACCAACCGTTGGGGCAAAACCAACCGTTGGGGTGAAACCAGCCGTTGGGGTGAAACCAACCGTTGGGGTGAAACCAACCGTTGGGGTAAAACCGACTGTTGGGGTGAAACCACCCGTTGGGGTGAAACCAACCATTGGGGCAAAACCAACCGTTGGGGTGAAACCAACCGTTGGGGTGAAACCAACCGTTGGGGTGAAACCAACCGTTGGGGTGAAACCGACTGTTGGGGTGAAACCAACCGTTGTGGTGAAACCAACCGTAAGCTCTATAAAGTGGTGAAAGTTATAATCGTAAAATTACATAGCTAACGTGTAAAAACTGTTGAACCAAAATGAAAAATTTCGTGCACTTTCTGTAAGGTGTTTTTTGACCGTAACTATTGAAGACCACACTGGTTTGCAAAATCCTTTGGCACAAATATTCCCTACGTACCAGGATACCATTGTACAAAATTTAAACGATACCGGTCTGATATTACTTGAGCACCAACATGCGAACTAAACTGAAAATACGCGCTTGAGATGCGCGAATCATATATATGAACACTATCGTGTTCATATGATTATAGATCTTGTTGTGAATGATTGGCATAGCGGTGCGAAAACGCACATGAAATGTCGTGAACTGTCATACACAATTTCACTTAATCACCCAATGGGTCCAAAGGCATCACCGGTTGCTGAAAAACAGGTTTGTGCTGTTTGTTGTTTTTGTACAGTCATGGATGGAATTAAGTGAACAGGGGATTTACGGTTGCGTCTACTGAGTTTGAGTACCAATTTCGCTATCGTGTCAGAATTTGGTATAATCGCGACACGCGGGAAGTCGCGGTTAGTGAAGCCATTGCAGCAGTGGTTCAGATCAAGATTGTGGTCGCTTGCGTTTGCGAGCGATTGCGTTCAAGAACGAGCTATTGCGATAAGAGTCACGGTTAAAAGAGCAATTTCTAAAGCACTTAATTCTAAGTTATGCCTTTTATGTATTAACTTTTTTTCATTATAAGTTTTCAATGAATTTTAGAATTTGTCGAAATCTAGTCAACCCGGCCGACTGTACGTAATTCAGTCTGAAGTTCAAAATTTCAACATTCCTTACTCGGACACATTCTATGTGTTGAATACGTATTGTTTGTCGCGTATATCGTCAAAACGGAGTCGCTTGCTCGTTTACGGATGTGTACGATACCGGAAAAGTTGCTGGGGGATAGTGAAAAGTAAGTGTAATAGATTGGTGCGGAGGGGGCAGTGGTTACTCATTGTGGTACATGGAGTGGTATAAAGAAAGAGTTAAAATGTGTAGTAAAGGTTAGTTTTGTGCTTTGCATTTCCGGTTTCAGAATCTTTTGTTTAGGATATAATGGTTGACTTTCGAAGTACAGTCACGGTCGGAATTAAGGTCGCGATCTTTCACTCGCGATTTCAGAGTCGTTTTCGAGCACAATTTAGGAATCACTTTCAAACGCAATTCAAGATTCGCTTTCAAACTCAATTTAAGGATTACAGCTTTCAATTTTACACGTAAATTGGTATATACGCTCATCCTATTCAATTTGTTGTAATATGCAGGACATACATACATCTTTTGCATACACATGAGGTACGAATATAAACATTTTGTTGCAAAAATAGCGACCTGCTAGTTGGCGTGCAGGTTTACAGGAAAAACATGCGCCGCCCGCAACGAACAGCTTCGTCCCCTTTGGAAGAAAAATTTTCAGCTGTACTAAAAATTTTATACTAAGAAATTTTTCGTTGTCCCCTCTAAAAATCTCGGACCTTCTACTGAGAATTAATAGTTTCGGAACTGGGTTTTCGGTTCCATATGTTCCACATTGTTAAACCGGAATTCCTGTTGCAGACAAAATTTGTGTACCAGTTTTAGTTCGTGGTGTACTTTTTGATATTTTGTTTCCTTTCATAAATTTGAATAATATAGCATAACTACATATTACTACAAACCGTTAGTTTTTTTGTCGAGTGCGCTTGCGATCGCGTGCATTTGCGAGTTTTCGCGATTGCGTGCGTTTGCTATTTTTGGCGATTGCGTGCAAATGCGATCGCGTTTGCGGGCGATTACGTGTCACGCGTGATTTGCGGTCGATTGCGATTGCACATTAATTCTAACCGTGACTATATGAATTGGCAACCAGAAGTCAAAACAAAAGTAGCTTTACGGAACCAGCTGCAATAAGGTTGTTCCGTCGTTGGTTTGATTTGTGAGATAAATTGTGTTGTTTTGTGCAGAGGTGTTTTGGTTTTTAATTGTTTTGCATATATTTATTATTGTTATTGTATATTTTTATGTTTTAGACTTTATCGAGAAAAATGCGAACGCTGGCCTTAATGAATATTTTACAGATTTAGGTAAGTGTGTTTGGTGGGATGCCGTTAGGCTTTGTTTGTTGTGACGGCTTAATTGTTTTGAATGTAACTTGTGTATTTATATCTGGGATAGTGGGATAGTGTTGTGAGCGTTTCATTTATACCACAATTTGTCTTGTGTTTTTGTTTTACCTCCCTCCCATTTTTAAGCAAGTGTACACGTCATAACACAAGATTTGGTCGAATTGGTCTATTATAACCCCGTATCTGCCAAAGCCAAGCTACAAAAACAATTGTTTTTGCTCCTCATAAATGTATGATTGTAAAGGTGAAACGTAACAAACATTAACTATAGTGCTTTTCTATACAATGCATCACTGTATGCTCTTGTCTAAAGAGTGTCCTCGACTAGAAAACACTACTAAATAGGTCGTATATTAAGCATGGTATTTTGAGTGAAGTAGGTTGTTTTCATCTACTTTTTGTCACAAATACCCACTAAAATTCAAAGAAACCCACTGAAAAACCCACCCTCAATGGCTCTGTCCTTTCCAGTATAATCCCAATATTGAGATTAAATACAAAAACGCATCAATCTTCTCTTTCGCAAGGTCTCTCTTTCACGTTTTTGCTCTTCTTTTTTTACCATTCGCTGCTTATCGATATCGAATTCCGAACCGAACCAACGACAGAACGTTATATAAGGATCTGAACTAAAAATGCTATTTGCTTCTCGCTCGCTTCGTTCACAAGGTTTGATACGTTGTTCATTCTTAAAGATTACACTTTCTCCTCTACCTGTCAGAAATTTTTGAATCTTGCACTGTCATATGCACACATATGCATGAACAGACGGGATAGTCCAAGTTTTTGCATTAGCTGCTGTGCTCATGCGAAACTATTTCTAAGCTTTTTTCATAGTTTATTTGAGTTTTTTATAATTTTTTGCGTTTTTCAGAATATCTGCTCGTAATTACTGCGTAATTAGTATGAAATTTTATAATTTCACAGAAAAATTTTATTCATCTTCCATCACTTACTTTAACTCAGCACAGTCATATCTTTGCTGATTCCTCGACTTCTGGTCTCGGTTCGAAACCACCGAGACTCCAAAGGACATCACATTTTATAGCTTGTTAAGAAAATTGAACTGATTGCTGAAACAAAACACTATTCCTGCAAAAAATTAATTCTGGTTTCGTTCGGGCATTTAAAGTCTCGCAAACCCGATTTTTACCATTAAGTATCGGCTTAAAAAATTAAAATTAACATCTTAGAAATTTTACTGCAAGTACAAGGTTTCGCAAATTGTGTTGTATCTCACCGTTTTTGGAACATGGAAAAATTGCTAGTGACAACGCAAAACAGTATGGTTATGTGGTGAATTAGCAGTAATGCGGTGGTTTTATATCGTTGAAATTCCTGGTCCGGTGACAAAGTGAATTGTTAACCGTGTGATCCTGGGCAAGCCATGACTTCATGAGTATAATGTTTTTCTATAGAATATACCTTGTTGTGGTCCTTTGGTTAGAGAGTATTCTATATATACATACTCTTAAGAATATCGAATACGTTTGGTTTGAAAGGTATACAGCTTTGTTGTTTGTTTTGTATCATTAATATGTTACCGAGTTATTCACGCTTGTGTAGACTTATGTTTGTGTGTCAGCTTATAAATTATAGTTGACAAGCACATAACTTGGATAGAATGGTTTAAATGTTTAGAAAATAATAGCACAACTCATGTGTGAAAATTGTCGTAAATAAAAATAAATAGTAATATTTGATTGTGTTAAGTGTTTGCTTATACACCTGTCACTCTAGGTAGAAACGGGGACTTTCTGACCCTTTTATTAAGCAGCTGGATACGCTGGCATATGGTGTGGGTTTCCAACTAGCGACCAGCGATCTATGGTAACTTAGGCAGGCGCTCTACCCCTGCTCCACGCAGCCCGCGTCTCCAAATACTTTTATCGTCGAAAATAAGTGTCGACCGTATGCTGCCAGCAAACATAAAATACAGGGCAAAGTGTCGCAACATATGCACAACGGACAAGTACGTTTTTCACATGCTTACATGTCCCACGTTTTGGTCTATTTTTGTAGAAACGCGTTGATTTAAGTTTTCAATACAGATATTATTTGCGTTAGTTGGAACGCGCATTTTCGTAGTGCAATTTTTTGTAACAAACAGTTTTCGTTTCGCTGCGTATTTTAGTGATATACTCGTGGTGTTCGTTCGATTGGCATAAATCACAAGAAAGTTTGAAGTTTGAATTTTAATTCTGGTCCGTTTAGAAGTTGTTGTTTAGTTTCTTCCACAAAACGGTCCGCCCCCACCCTACGCGTGCACTAATTTAATAGACCAAAAAAATCCAAGGTAACAACTAATTTCAATGCAGTAAACATATGCGTTTGCGCGACTGAAATGCTTTCAGCAGTGCTCTTATTTACCTTGCTATCCGGTTAATATCCGGTTCCGCTACAAAATTCAATATCCGGCTTCGGGTCCAGTAGCCAATAAATAAATATCCGCTAGCATCCTGTCTATGAGTGCACCTAGTTTTGATCTGTATGAAAAATTCAGTGAAACCAGTCGTCGAAACCATATTTAATCTTATTTTCTAAATCTTGTGACCGGAAACGAGGACAGATATCACCTGGGGATCGGCATGCGGCGCTACTGATTTATTAGAAGGTTGAGTGATGTTGTGTATATATACATAAATTGATAATTATATATGTATATCTATATACATAATATATATCGTATAATAACGCATTATTCACTAATAATAATCATTCGCGTTGACATAGTATCTAAGCAATTTCGCTGTTTACTTTCGAGTTTATTTTTGTTTTATCGTTAGCTGCGATGTAACAACTATATTGGTGGTGTCTCTAAAAATGAAATATACCTCTACGAATCAATTGTGCTTAATGGAATTGGTTTCGAGTAAAACAAATAGAATTATTGATGGCAATGGAAGAGTAGAACCAAGCGAAATGGGGTGCACCCGCCTTTACTACCACCAACGCTTATATAGCGGTTGAACATGAGCTTATGAGTAGGTGCTGATCAGCAGAGGTTCGTTTATTTTGTTGACTGAAAAGTTTAAGATTAAAGTTGCAAAATGCAACAAAATGCCTGCCCTCACGAACTGTTATTTCGTTGATCCGCTGCTGGTTGCAGGGATGGTCTGCGTCTTGGACCCGGGGACAGGGGTCATCGCTTGATTTACAGGTGCAAACGGGGGCATAATTCTTAATGGAATTTTTAAAAGAGGTGAAGAACAATCCGGTATTTTGGTGATGCAAAAACTTTACAAAACGTGTACTTGGATTTATTATTTTTGCGTTGCAGTACATCACTGAGCGAACCTTGGTTCAACGCAACGTTGAGTTTTTCAACAAATGTATGTCGGTCGTCTAGTTTAGTAATAAGCGGCTATTTTGGCAAAATAAGACACATTCTTACAGAATAGTTATTGGCTGTGGTTGATACACCGTCCTTGGCCATTCATCGGTGCCGGTGCAAGGTCTCAGCCCCGACCCTGGTAAAATTTCCACCCAGGGCAAACTGTATCTGATTTATGGGCTCAGTTGTTTTCGACTGGATTGTAAAAAATAAGTACCGCAACCCGAAGTCACATTTTCGCTGAATGGCTAATTGATCTAATTTCTTGTAATTTGGTGCTTACATTAAGGACATTTAATATTATTATTTTCGGGCGGAATTCAATTTTGTTTTGCAAATCTTTTATCCTAGTAAAAGGTGGATGTCCGTCCGTTCGTCCGAAAAGAATCTCAGGAACCGCTGAACCGATTTTGATAAACGTTTTTGTTGGAAAGCCTGTCATCCTGTAATGTTAACCTCCCTTTGGTGTTTAAAAATTTTAAGCCGTTTATTAGCTACAGGCTGATTTGCATTTTTAAGTTATTTCACTAATTATTAGGGTTACAAGCGATCTAATTTCAGCATTAAAGGGTTTTGGGTGTGAGGAATCTGAATGAATTGTCTACAAATCTTCCAAACCGGTAACTTAATAGTTAGCTAATGCCTAATTTGCATATTTGCATAATTGATAAGCCTAAATTAAGACTTTTTGCAATATTTCACAATTAGGTTTCTAACGGGTTTTGGTGTGTGAGGAATCTGACTAAATTGTTTACAAGCCTCAAAAACCGAAAACTGAGGAGTCGGCTAATAACATTAATTTGCACATTAGCTTAACTGCATATGTGTGTTCGAGCTTCGCTCAATACATGTAGTCCCACTACGACTGGTTAAATGTACCGATTATTACCGATGCCGATGTCGATTCATCGGACACATCCCAAGTAAAATGTACTATCATCAAAATTTAAAACATATCTTGAACAGGTTCGGCGTCTCTTAGCTTCCCGCTAGCCACGGGTTTACCAGGAGAAACACGATCTTCTCTATCCACCTCTGAAATCAGTACTCACCTCATAAATTCTGAACAGTATCGAGGGAGAGAAAGAGGGAGAGAGAAACATAGATACCGGTTTTTATGGCTTGTCACGCTTGGGTTTCAAATGTTGACATAAAGTTATTAGGTTTCCACTGTTTTGAGATAGAAAGCGTGAGTAATCGTATAGGCGATATTGTTTTGGTTTCGACTAGGATAAATTTACAGGTATATGTACAACCTAGGTTATGTGATTACCTTTACCGATTACTTTTACCTAAGGGTTACTTACCTAAGGGCCGCCGAGGGTATTATATGCATCGGTAGAATAGGTATGGTTGGGTAGACACTACTGTTATTGCAAAGGCATGTAAACGATAGTAGAATCCTGTCAAGTGCTAAACTAATTTAGTGTTTTCGAATATGTATTGTTTACCTATTTATTTACTGTGTTTGTCATGCGTGTATAAGGTTGGCTTCGGGTTATGTCAACTGGATTGTTTATAGCTTTGTTGTGTACAGACAGAAGAGGGACGATTCCGAGCCGGTTCCAGGTCAATCCAGGGTCGATCGTTTTGCAAGGCGCTATATGAACTCTTAAGGTTTATTTGTTGGCAGCTTAATATTCGACAATAAATGGAAAGCCATTTTCTAGTTTTATAATCCGGCATAGAGTGTGCTGTACACGTCAGATGATTAGCAGAAGATTTTTTTAGCTGGTATTTAAAATTAACATCCTCGTTTTTATGCGTTTCGTTGAAGTTGTGCGAGAAAATTAGCTGTCTTGTGGATAGTATACGATATTTTGAGAGATCCGGTTCCACCGCCATTTCAGCATTAAACGATTGTGTGTGTGCTATTTTATGTCGCGTCCTGAGCATATCTATTGGTCCCAGTAAACCGACTGGCTCATCCCAAACGCAAATTTGGGTTTCAAGAGACAGTCTCGAAAGCAAACTCACTATGATAGAACTATGTAAAAGTAAAATGGCGTATCGGAGTATTTATACTTCAAATGGTGTACTGTTTCAAGCGTATACGTACGTACTTGCAGTCCTGATGATCAGCAATTAGGCGTTTCGGTGGCTTATTTTTTTGCAGGGTGCAAAGCGGAACTTGATTATACCGGAATCAGAACAGCAAAATTATACCGGAAATGTAATCGGAATCGGAATCGGAACTAAAAATTTTGTGAATGTACGGAGGATAATTTGTATTGACAAAATATATAATGTAGATTTAGGGTGTCTGTTGGTTGGCAACAATTTTCAGAACGGTCGCATGAACAAATTGGCGATAATTTTTGGTTCTGTAAAGCTAAACTACAATCAATTATTGATAAGTTAAATCATTGAAAACAAGTTAATAGATGAATAATGCAGAATTTTTATGCAATGTATCACAACAAGTAAAATTAAAATTAAAATTTCAAAATTTCGATTCGGATTGGTTGTGTAATCGAAATCGGAATCGGAATCGAAAGTTGTTTTAAATCGGAACTCGAATCGGAATCGGAATTCCGGTTGTACCCTGTTTATTTGCCAACAAGAACAAATATATAGATGTTTTGGTTGCGACATATATTATGCGTTTCATTCATAAATCTAATATAATATCTAAAACATGATTACTAAGGAATTTAAACGCCGCAAATTGCTGGCAAGCTTTAATAATGTAGTGTCAGTGCCGAAATCACTATCCAGTGTGCGCTCTACGTCTAACTGCAACTGTGATTCGCTGTCAAGTTTAGATAACGTAGGCCGGGACACTGTTGTTGAACGCACTCCGTTGTGTGCAAATGCTGGAACAGGAGTAGCTACAGGAACAGGAGTTGCTCATCGAGTGCCTATTGGACCTCCTCCTCCTAAAAAGAGCATCAGTTTTTCGGAACCGTTAAGTGTTTGGGTCGACGATGATGCATCTGTAGCAGGAGTGTCCACCACCGTAGGAGTTGAACCTACTGGTGAAACCGGTCAAGCTAATGGACATTTGCCTAGGACCCACCGGCATGAACGGCTGGGACGAATGTCGAGGCCACGCAGGCCTGGCGTTTGGCGTAAGGCGGCTGCAGAAGATAAGGCCCGGATTAAAGCGGTGCTTGATGGGCCTGGTACTGCTGGGACGAACCAAAGAATGAATGATAATGATGTATCAGAAGGTATATAGAACCAATTTGGGAAATTGTGCTAATGCGAATGATTGTTTGGAATGGGCCTTCATATTTGGTAAAAAACTCACCTCTAAAACTAAAGCAGTTTTTTGGCTGATGTTCATAATGTGAATAATTTTGGATTCTGGAAGTGAAATTGTATTGGTGAAATGGTGGGATTATGTTTTTGTCACCGCCTTAGGTTGTTTCAGACAATTATGTGTTGTGAATCCGTTAGAACATTTTTGTGTAAAATTCAAGTTTCCAGCATACTTTGTTTACAATAGTTGTATAGCACATAGACGGAATTGTTTTATAATTAGAAAATTTGCATACCGATTTTTATGGATTCGCTAACATTTTTGCGCATTACGCAAAGTTAGGATGTTTGTTGTGGCCCTGCATTGCTACGTATGAAAATTCCTAAAATACGCAACAGTTCATTTTAAATATATTAAAGGGTACGGCTGTAAGGGTTTCTGAGGTTCCAAGCCTACCAGGCGCATATATATTGATTGCTATTGTATTATTTAACTTAAAATTTTCATTGCTTAAAAATGAAAAACATTTTGTGTAACATTGTTGGATTCGACTTTTTCACGACCGAATCCGAGCCTTATGTTTTTGCCGAATCCGAATCTCATATTTTTGCCGAGTACGAATCCGAACTTTTGTTGCCACCCTAATTTGTATGCTGAGCTGATTAAAAAAACTGGCATACATGGTTAACAGCAAGTTGGTGCAGCCTGTCAGTAGCTCTACTATGGTAATGTAGCCCAACGGCATCTTGCTAGCTGCCCAGTGCACTGCAAGTGCGACATCGTTTTGGCCATCCATTGAAGCACTAATCACCGACAAGATCTATTATTAGCACAAAACCCTGGCTAATTGACGAATAGGTATTTGTTTTTGTGCATTTGAAAATTACGAACAGAGTTGCCAAGTTTATGCCGAAACAACTGCTGAAGTGTAAGGAACGCTAAATTGTTTAGTTTGGCGTCAATAGACTAAGTGCATTGTGTAATTCGACTGTTATTGTCTTGGAAATCTTATTTTTTTCAAGTTAAATTAAGTGAAATCTTATTTTTTTAAAGTTAAATTATGTGAAATCGTATTTTTTTAAAGTTAAATTATGTGAAATCTTATTTTTTTAAAGTTAAATTTTGTGAAATCTTATTTTTTAAAGTTAAATTATGTGAAATCTTATTTTTTTAAAGTTAAATTATGTGAAATCTTATTTTTTTAAAGTTAAATTATGTGAAATCTTATTTTTTTAAAGTTAAATTATGTGAAATCGTATTTTTTTAAAGTTAAATTATGTGAAATCTTATTTTTTTAAAGTTAAATTTTGTGAAATCTTATTTTTTTAAAGTTAAATTATGTGAAATCTTATTTTTTTAAAGTTAAATTATGTGAAATCGTATTTTTTTAAAGTTAAATTATGTGAAATCGTATTTTTTTAAAGTTAAATTATGTGAAATCGTATTTTTTTAAAGTTAAATTAAGTTGAGCAAAAATTCGTGTGCTGTACTTTTTGTGTTCAAGGTGATTTATCTGCTTAGTTACCTACCCGGCTTGAGTATGTGGTCGTGTAGAATCGGGTTAGCTTTGCATTGAAGTTCGCAAGTTGTGTACGATACGCGGCTATGATTAAATTGAGTTGAGGTCATGCGTTTTGGCGAGCAAGCTATTTATTTTTGCGGAATCTGTTTCTTAAGTATGTGTACGAGCTTCGTATCAACCATTCGGGATAGGTAGGCCTTGTATCGATATACTTATTGCAAGTTTTAGTCTTATTGCAAGTTTTAGTACATAGTTGATAGTCTATTACACATTGATAGTACGTAGGGACATTGAGCCTTTAAAGCGCATTTTGGCAGTGTGGGTGCTTCCACACCTACCCAGGGACAGCCCAGATGTATAGCTGTGGTTTTGTGTTCTAATCTTTGCGTAGAATAAGAGCGGAATTTCGTCTGTACAGCAAAAAAGGTCATTTGTCGTAGTTGGTGACTTGGTCAGCATACTGAAATTTAGTTGAAGCATAACTGAATGTTAGTTGAAGCATAACTGAATGTTAGTTGAAGCTTAACTGAATGTTAGTTGCTATTCAGTGCAACTATATACCTAATTGAACGCAGAACTGATTCTGAATAGGAGTATCTAAAATTAAGCTAGGTTTATGGTGGAATATTTCTAAGTTTATTTCCGGTTTTAGTTTTTTCACATATTTGTTCTGGGAAAACCACAATTTTTCTTTGCTAGACAACATTCTGTTATTAGTATTACTAGATTTATTATTACTACTACTACTATTATTATTATTATTATTATTATTATTATTGTTACTGTTTTTATTGTATTCTTGTTCTGTTTAGACTCACGTTTGACCGAAGAATGTGACCAAATCGGGACCGGGCGTCAAACGGCCGCAGACACCGAGGCATCGCTGAACGCAGTCAAAGAATTGACGTCGTGGGACAACGTCGCCGGTGCCGCTAGGTCTCAGCCAACGGACCGGCATAGTCGGTCTGGAGGACGATCGTCGCGTGACGCGTCTAGCCGTCTTAGCAGTGATCAGACCGGACCAGGCGGCAGCGGTGGCGCTATGACATCACATCGATCTCAAGATCGAGCATCGTTCGCTGGGATGACTGTCACGCCCGCTGTTGCAATGGCTGGCCAGACACGCGATCGCCAGTTGTCTGGTCAATCTGTTGGTACGTTCACGGGTGTGGAAAGATTTCTATATTGACGGCGTGGGAAAAATTTAACTATATATACGATAAGCGTGGGAAATTGGTGTAAATAGCCGGTGTCACGGTATAATTCATCCCTCCCCATATAATTCTTCCCCATTTAATTCTTCATTCGGTTTAACTCTTCCCCTATCCGGACCGGACGGATTAGCTTAAGTTAGACAAGTTTAATTTTTCTCCGCTCATGATATAATTCTTCCCCGTATGTTTTTCCTGACGCTAGTCATGGTAGAATTTTTTGCTCTGTTGTATTCTACCCATTCGCACCAACATCGTCTCAAACAGTTGTACAATTTGTTTCAGAATACCAACTTAATATAATTTGAATATTGCCAATCAACCTGCAAAACGAATAAAATTTATTACTCCAGGAAGTCTACGTTTTTCGCAAACGCAATTTTTTCATACCCGACCTCTAGTTCTGAGGTTTGTGACCTGAAACAAAAAATATTGTTTTTTTGTATAACCAGTTATTTAAAGTTTTTATTGTAAAAATAAAAAAGCATATATTGCCGAACATTGTCAGCTTTGGCTTTTGGATTCGGCTTCTTCACAACCGAATCCAAATCCGAACATCAAATTTTTGCCGAATTCGAATTTTTGTTGTCAGTCACCTTGGTCATAACCGTACACCGAACAAATCACTTGTTTCTAGTTACAGCGAAATGGAAATTTCTCAAATTATACGTGTTATTCGAAATATTAAGTTAAAAACCGAGTTTTCTTTTCTTTGCTTGAAAATATAGAATTATTCTTCTATTTACGTAGAAATTCAACAAAATTCCAAGCTTGAACGCCTAACAATGTATTGGGATTGCACACAACATGGCACACAAATATGCCGGAAGATTGCTGTATATGCGTATATAATGTATATTACTAATACTACAGTGTTGAATATATAAGCCAGAGGACTTTTAAATTTATTGAAAAGAGTTAAACCAAAAGGTTGGGAAAGATTAATCTGGTACAATTTAAATTCAACTTGGTGGAAAATTATACACGGGAGGGGGGTGACAATTAAACCGCTATATACTTTGCTGGGGAAAAATTAAACCGGCATGTGGGAAAGAATTAAACTGGTTTGGTTCTTTTCGGGGGAAGAATTAAACTGGTTTGGTTTTTTGGGGGAAGAATTAAACTGGTTTGATTCTTTTCGGAGGAAGAATTAAACTGGTTTGATTCTTTTTGGGGGAAGAATTAAACTGGTTTGATTCTTTTCGGGGGAAGAATTAAACTGGTTTGATTCTTTTCGGGGGAAGAATTAAACTGGTTTAATTCTTTAAGGGAGAAGAATTAAACTGATTTGATTCTTTTTGGGGGAAGAATTAAACTGGTTCGATTCTTTTCGGGGGAAGAATTAAACTGGTTTGGTTCTTTTCGAGGGAAGAATTAAACCGAGACACCGGTCAAGAGGTTTGGTGTTTTCTACGGAACTGAATTTTTCCTTCTTGTTGCAATGATTGGCATTGGTATATGCATTATTTTAGGAGGTATAACTCAATTGTTGCCATACGAAGTGACAACGTTAGCCAAAGTGTTAATAGCTATGTAAGTTATGCAGCGTGGTTAATAATTGAAATTTTATTGTTAGTGCAAGAAAATTGACTGGTATTGAACAAACGCCAAGACACAAGTCGTATGAAATTACAATAATTCTCTTTTGTAAGGCTGTGCCTATTAATGTGCGTGGCATCGGTAATAATCGGCACTTTTCGTGAGTATCAGCATCGGGACTACAAAAAAATGCCGATTCTTTGCCGATACTTTTTGCACATAACAGTGAATTTGAACGCTATCAATTTCACCTCTTGGCGTATATATATCCGTGCGTTTGATCAGGGAACTGTTATATCTCGCGTTTGTGTTTGGGAAAGTTAATTGAAGTGAACCGTTCTCATAAAATTACAATCGTTTATAGTGGTTTTTGTCTAAGTTTTCGCTGCACACAGAATATTTTTACAAGGATTGTTACACCACCCCTCACCGTAGTTGTTGTATTTGTTTGCGAAATGTATTTCTTTGCGAAACGTGTAGTCATAGGAACGTTGGCATATTTGGTAGCTTGATCGTGTTTTAGGGTGGTGTTTTCCGTTTACAAATTGATTTAGTATACCATGCCATTTTGAATTTTTGTACCCGTTTTATTTGATTTTAGACTTGTAATAATGCTATTTCTAAACGCTATGTTATTCTACAAACTGTGGCATTTGGAGTCAGAAGCTCAATCTCGTGCCGCCGCTGCTGCTTTCGGGTTTCGTGGGCCGCGTGATGGGGCCCACCAGGGTGCCGCAGATTATTTGTACGGCACCGCACCTGGCATCGATTCGAGTTATCTCGAGTTGAAATTGTTGCTTCAAAAGTAAAGCTAGTCAAGTGTGGGCTGGGCAGTATTGTTAAAAACACGATTTACTTCTTGTGTGACATTGAATCGATTTCTAACCCCCTCAAACAAGTGTAGGGTCGCCGATTACAATTACAAACTGTGAAAGTACAATTGTTGAGCAATTTAGCGACTAATAAGAACATTAATCGACGTATAGTTTGGGCAAGCTGTCCTCCGCAGCGGATCCAGCCCGGTATGCAGGTAGAAAGCGGTTCCAGTCCAGTTTTATGCAGTGCGGTCCAGGGATGGGAGTCTCGGTCTCGGCAAATCTGGGTATTTGGCAGGTCTCGGTCTCATGAATAATTTTTTTGTGAAATTATCAAAATTTCATAGTTACGCAATAATTTCGAGCGCACATATTCTGAAAAAACACAAAAAGCTATGAATAACACAAAAAACTATGAAAAACACAAAAACTATAAAAACGCAAAATACTACGAAAAATAGCATTAGAATTAATTTATTTCGAAAATTTAAGTTTTTTGCTGATGACCCTAAATTGACCGAGATTGAGGCTTTTCTTGGCAGGTCTATGTCGTCGGGTCTCGGTCTCGGTCTTTAACCGAGACCGAGGCTTTTCTTGGCAGGTTTATGTCGTCGGGTCTCGGTCTCGGTCTTTAACCGAGACCGAGGCTTTTCTTGGCAGGTCTCGGTCGTCGGGTCTCGGTCTCGGTCTTTAACCGAGACCGAGGCTTTTCTTGGCAGGTCTCGGTCGTCGGGTCTCGGTCTTTAACCGAGACCGAGGCTTTTCTTGGCAAGTCTCGGTCGTCGGGTCTCGGTCTCGGTCTTTAACCGAGACCGCCCATCCTTGGTATAAGGTCTGCACTTTGACCGCTGACCGCATAGTTGTTTTGCTGTCGGGTCCATAACAGTATTGCTTACGTATTTACGTTTGTTTCAGAGCCGAACTAAGCAAAGAAGACTGGTTGAAAGTATTCCAAAAAGAACATCATATCCATAGAACGAGTATAATTCGATGGTCGGATCTCATTGTTGACACTTTAACAACTATTGAACAGGTACAAAAATGTAGATGTCACGAAATTAACGTAGTTAGACCGTCCCCACAACCAGGAATGTTCAGTAAATTGGCAAGTAGATTGCAAGAGTAGGAAAAGCGTAGTTTGGTAACATGGAATTCTCTTAATGCAGTTGAAAAAAATTTCGGCCAGGAAAAGGCAAAGCTATTCGTAGGCACAGTGCATCCCTTCCTCGCCGATTCGTGTGTGCTGGCCTCTGCTAGACGAAAATTCCAAGGAACAGTGGCAAGCTAATGTTAGAGAATGCAAAATTTTTGTTGATAAATTCTCTATAATATGTAATATTTAAGTTACGTTGCCATCTTGTTTTTCTATTTTTGTATTCACTTCAAATGCCATTATCCATTAGGAGTAAACATAATCCCATTATAAAATTGTATTACGAATGCTTAGCGAATTTGTATTTTCAAAAAGCTTATAAATTTCAAATATTTGATGAGATGTTACTTCAGTAGAGAATAGTTGGGGGTGCGATTAAACACAGCACGGCACTAGATACATGTTCCTTCGTATATAGAACCTGAGAGCCATTATCGACGACTTTTAGTTCTATTAATGAGCAGTGGTTGCTCTAAAGAACTAAGTGAAACTATTTTTGTCAAAGGCGTGTGTATAAATATAGAGCTTTTGGTGAGCTTGGTTTGAATTTGACTTGTTGAGCGGTAATATTCTCAAAATGTGTTTAGCACCTATTACCATCAGTTGATGACAGGTCTTGTAACTTTGGAACCAAAGAACGGTGAAGTTCGAGGGTTTTGTTTGTTTTCTGCGCTTGATTTGCCCTACATCTGTGTGTATGTTGACGTGTTCGGCTCTTTCAAGACTTATATACTAATAATTGGTAATGTATGCTGCCCATAGTTGAGAATTCGGCTTGTGATTTAAAAACTTTCAGATGGAATATTCATTGCGCCGGCTAAAATCTGAAATTCGTATCGCGCAAGTCAACGCCGATACGTTTATGTCGCTCGCGGACGAGAACCCTGCAGACTCCAAACGAACGGACCAATCCCGTGACGGTTCCACTGGCCACCAAGTGCAGTCAAACATTCCACAGCCAGCGTCTGGCGTGTCCAAAAATGATAAGCTTGAGACAAATACGGCTACTTCTGCCTCAAGATTGGAAGCGAACGGAGAAATGTCGGTGGAAAAGACAGAAAAAAGCGATAGAACTCTGCAAGATATTAACCAAGCAAGCAAAACTGGCTTATAGAAGAATCTGTAGAATTAGATTCGCCTAAGCCTGGTATTCTTAAATCTCAAGTGTGTGTGTAGCATCTACATATTTTCACAGTAGAGGAAAGTCTGTTTGATATTAGAATCGATTAACTAAAAGCTTTGAAATTAAAGTTCGACGCTGTTTGCAAGAGTCCGAGTGAAATTTGTTTGATTTGAAAATTTCGCAGCTGCAACAATTGCAATTTTGTTTGACAACTTATACCTTACTGATAGCAGGTGCTGCACACTTTAGATGCTCCCGCGGGGCCAGCGCTTGATATTCCGGTGCCAATCCTGGCCACATTTTGTCCGCAAATCCGTACTTGACTTCGATGCGTCTTGAAAAGCTGAGGAATAATCGCGGAGTTTCGGTTATGCAAAAACGTAAAAACATATTGCGCTTATATTCATTTTTACGTTACGATATCTCAAATAGCAAACCTTATTTCGACTTAACGATTCATTTTTCTACAAATCATGTTTGTCTACCAATCCATGGTTATTGTGACAAAACAAAAATGTTCGTAATATATAATATTTAGGGACAGTTTACGAATCGGATTCTGGTAAAGTTGCATATTTTTGTGAAAACAGCAATCACCTACTCATGGCTGGTTATACACTTTTCTTCGTTTTGTCGTGCGTGTGACTATAAGCATTGAACGCTTTTTGGTGCATAGGGCGCACCTAATACGTTACGCCTAAGGTCCAATGTAAATATCAGGGGCGGAACGTTTTTCTGTGGGAAAGTGTAAGCTTAAGCTTTAGACTAATTTTTTGCTTAGCTTAGGCTTAAGCTTAGCAATATTACCGAATAACACGGGGGGTACCCTTTGGAGAGATCAAATAAATATCAGTACCCCCTCTTATTCGGGTCACTACAGTAAACCCTGCATACGCGTGTGTTTGATAGATGTGACGACACCGTTCGAAAAACAATTTCACACAAAACTTAGTGTGCAAGTGTGAATTTTAAGAATCTGTATTTTAAAACAAATACAATAAATTGGACGAGATCAAAGGAAAATAAATTATTGTTACGGTTAATTTTAGAAGTTTTTTGGACTATTTGTAGAAAGCGAACGACTTAGTCTGAAATAGGTTTTGTTCAAACGACGTTTTCCTAGTACAGGATATGTTTTTGATACTGTAACCATTTCGTATCGTGTATGCTTAAATTACCTTTCAAGGACGTTATACCTTATATATGTCTGTTCTCCTGTTAGTTGTTTTCACTGGATTGTGATATTGTTTCATATTCTAAGTGCCTATACGATGATACCATATGTGATTATGATGCACTTGTTTGTTGTTTAATATTACAGTTTAGAGTTGCTGATTTTGTGCAATTTGTATTTGACCTCAAGACCAGAATTAGAGTCGATGTGAACATAGGCTTGCTTACATGTTAAAATGGTGCTTTGCTTGATGTCCAGCAGAGACTGTGAAATGCTGAAAAGAAGTAATGTTTCCCAAATTTGGTCGAGTTGTGTATTCGTAGATGGGAAAATGTTGAAACAGGTAGCGGTTTTCTGTCATAGGTAGTATACAAGTGCTAAAACTGCAACTTTGAATTTAAAACAGCTTTGGTTTGGTTTGTCATGTGCTTGGTTAACCCCTTCTCACATTCAGTTGCCTGTAGGCAACTCAGGGCAGTGTATACACGTTAAATAGTATATATCGCACCGTGTTAAACAATAGCAACACGTATACATAGTACTCAATCACCACAAGACGTGAGAGCCTCCTCGGACTCGAGCGTCAAGCTCCTATAGCTGAGTGGTGATGGTATACGCCTCCCACTCCAGTCATTGGAGTTCGAATCCTAGCATAAAAGTATGTCTCAGGGGAAATAGAAAATATTCATGTGAGAAAGGGTTAAAGTACAATTTGTAAAGGGTGTTTGGCGAAAACAGTCGAAGCTAATGTGAATTGTGATTATTGTGGGATGTTGCAATTATAAATGACATATTTTTAATAATTTTACAGTAAAATTACTTCTGAAATGATTTGAGCGTGTAGTATACGATTCGTTTGTGATCTCTTTGTTTTCTTCAATTCAGTGTTTTAGGTCGGCTGCGCCGGAGGCTCATATTTTGGTTGGTCATATATTATAGAGGCCGTT